>CM017573.1:25420314-25643412 GCA_007844125.1 Sinonovacula constricta | reverse complement strand
TTCAGGACTGCATTCGTTGTTTTTTTAAAAATTTCCAGCAGACTCCTTGTATGAAATATAAAGTTTATTAAAGCACATATTTCTATCTCGCTATAGAAATAGGCAATAAACAAAACTTAAACAATGCCATGGTGTTAAAGCGATTCCAAGTTTACACTGCACTTGCAGTATAAGATGTTTTTTTGTAACCTTTCGCATCTTGTAACCTTTCGCATCTAAATATTTTTTCTCAAGTGTAAATTAGAGTTGCGGTGCTAAAGGAAAGTAAACAGGAATTATATGTATTTGTTTCAGTCACTACAGTGACACAACTTTTGTTACCCGACCATGCTCTAACCGAATCCATCAACAAGTAACTGCAATTAAATTAGATGTGGGTATGGAAGATTCCATCTGCAGATTTTTAGACACCTTTATCTACATCCTTTAGAGTTTGGCAACTCTCGTACGAAGATATCTTAGAACGATTTATAAACGACTAGATAAACTTCTAGCTCATTATCAAAACAGTATTCACATACGCAATGTCAACATACCTACAGGTTGATTTATGAACTAATCTAAATTGAAAGTCTCTGGTTCCTTCGAAATATAGTTAATTATTTTTATAATTTCATGGAAAACTGACATTATTTGGCGTATGCGCTATATTTTCTTTCCTTTGAGTTTTTGGTTTAGTTATCAAAACAGGATCTCGAACTAAAATAAAACAAAACAAAAACACATATATACACCAAAACAACAACAAAAACGTAAACTGATTAAGTATTGCCTTTGGTCGATAAAACGTGTAGCATTAACAGAAACAACAGTATCCTGTGTCATGTAATTTAGTGTTTTTTTTTTAATTAGCGCTGCTTTATATCTTCGAATGTTCTACTTAATTTTCATTTTAAATATGACTGCATTAACAACTACATTTGTTAAGTATGCACAGTTGTTAAGATCCATTTGGTATAACAATATATATATTAAGTCCAAACAAGCATCAGATATATGTTAACTCGTGCCACTGAAATATAATACTGGTCAACACTTATATATATCTTTAATTATATATCTAATAAATCTAACCAATCGACAATCTGCATTTGTACCACGTGACCGTCCAATATATTCCCGTATTGGATCCAAAAAATATATATTAATTTCATATTGGACGGTTGGGTACATGTGCACTAAACGATGCTAGTCTGGTTTCCGATTTCAATCACTAACGAATTAAAGACCGGGAACCATGCGTGCATAAAGACGCTTGTTAGACGCTTGTTAGTATATGTTTAAAACTGCTTGTAAAGCGTCTAGCTGACCAGGAAGCGTTGTTTTGTTTTGACAGAGTCAAAATGTTGACAGATGAAGAAATTTCTGATTTTATCGACGGACAAATCGAAAGAGATATAATAAAAAGGTTATTATACATTTTACTGTACAATACGGAATATATTTGGACTCGTACACAGCTTGAAAAGTCATATTGGACTCGCTATTATCGGCTCGTCCAATATGACTTTTCAAGCTGTGTACTCGTCCAAATATATCCCCGTATTGAACAGTAAATTGTATAATAACATATAAATATTCGAGACTTACCTCCTTGGACGGCCAGTCAGCGGGAGGACCAACTCTGTGCTTAAACCGGATAACATAACTCTTACGTACTCGCTGTTTATGAAAGACCACAATTCGACAGGAAAACATGAATTGAAAACAAAATAATTCGACAATCAATATGAAAAAAAATCCAATTGTTTTCGTTGTTAACCTTTAACACTCTGCTGCGGCTTTTCAATTGTTCATGTTGATTTTCGAATTGTAATTAATGAGTATCCTAAACTATAGTTAGAAGCCGAATGACGACCATAATAGTGACATTTAGAAACGTAAGACTCAGTGAGAGCATTCTAAAGAAGCAAGGTAATAAGTGAAAGGCAAATAAATGAAACAACCAGTCAAAACGAAGGCGTACACTTAGATCTACAAATAAAGTCATAAAATAAATAGATAGTTTTGCCGAAATTTAACACAATATGTTCACGTTGTTTCCGGGGTAAAAATGTTGTTTCCTTTTACAAGAGTCATGCATATTTTTTTCGCCGAAATACTTACATGCACAAGAAATGATATATTAAAGAGAATTTGATAATAAGAATGTAACCTGTGCATAGTTATGTTTTATTGACTCTTCCTGAGACTATATTTAGCTACGCCCACCTTACCAACAGGTTCTCGTTGTGTGAAGGTTAGACACATATCCCCATTATTGCATCTCTAAAGTTAAAACGTATGTACGAGCCAAGCTATATAAGTTATGATCGTTTTTTTGTTAATTGATAGGATTCACTTAAACAAAAACAAAATAACAAACAAAGCAAACAAAACAATTCTTATTTCACATTCTAGTTTATTAAAGTATTTTATGACTTATGCGTGATCATAAAATATTATCATTTTGTACAAAATGTATTGTTTATTGAGAAGCAATAACCAAATTTCCATTTTGTGCATTTTTGTTTTAATTTGCGATGAATTGATTCGATTTGATGGCCATTGCATTATATATTAAATTTTGTATTTATCATATAAATATGTTTTTTATTATGACGAGGATATTTGTGGTTTTGCCTTACGAGTGATGTTCCATTTTACTCATGTTCCTGTTTCTGTCAATGTCATGCTTCTTGAAGGATCAAAAATAATATCTTAATATGGCGTCTGCATGTCTTGCTAATTGGTTCATTGCGGGTTACGTCTCCGGTGAGATGTCAATCATTTTGAAATATTACAGAGAAAGGGGACGTTTGCATTAAGATCAATATGCTGAAAAAACAACCCGTAAAATGTTTTCACGTACAAAGTGTTACTAGACCTGTAATGGAACTTAGTTAGTTTAAAACACATTTAATGTTAAGTCATGACTTATTATTTTGTATCAATGTTACTTTTTTGTCTTCACTTTCTTACCTGAGCAAGACAGAATTATTCAACAAGTTTACTAAACATAGGGAACAACAAAGTAGCAGTTTTATGTCATCAACTTATAAATATATCTTGATCTAAAAGATATCACGATTTGGATTGCTTACTAGTGAGTCATTCAGTCTTAATTATTTAATTAAAAAACCAGTCAGCCACAAACGTTCTAGATTCATAATGAAGAACTCTTAGTAACTGCAACATAAATTCTTTATCTTTTGGAATTCAACATTAGCTCTTTCGTTAAAGGTTTTTGCTTAAAGAAAATCAAATTTTAAATTATCACCTCAGTGATGTCAAACGGCGCCACTCTCGAACGATGGATCTTTTGTAAGTATTATTATGTAAACGGTGCGTCAAAGTCTAATAACTGTTTGTCGACGTCGAGTTAAACAAAACATTTATCGTTTTGCTCAACTCATATATTGAAAATGAAAAATGTTAACACGTTGTCTAGACAAATAAACATTTAAGCCCCGCCCCACGTTGGAAAAGTACATTCCAATGCGCGTGTTATCAACTACATTACCAGACAAATACGTACTCGTATCTCGGTTAACTAAATAAATAAAACTGTCAGTAGAAGAATCTTTATAACTTGTAACCATCCCAAAGACTTGAGAAATTGGTGTTTAGAATGCAAAATTATTCACGATTCCATAATTTGCAAAGTTGCAAAATTGCAAAGCGCATCGACGTAGTAACGGGTTCTATAACTAACCTCAAGCAACGTAATATATTGCTGTCGTAAACGACGATTATGAAAAATTGAAATGCTATTGACGTTCTGTTAGAGTTTCTGTACTCTAAAGTTTGTCTTAACCCGTAATACATACTTCATTTTTGCTTTATTCCTCAATATTGTAAAAGTCGGTTAAACGAAAAAAGATAACGCAAAGTTAAATCAGTGCACATAGTTCAGTCAATGTATATGTAGATGTTTGTGAGTGGAAATATCCGTCATAAACAATGTTTATGTGCATATTCATACCGTCTTCTGAACTTATTATCTTAAGGTTTATGGAATTAAAAGATTAGCAAGAAACAAGCTTTTGAATCTCACTTCATTAGACCAAGTAAATGGCATGAGCATTTATTGTAAAACCTCGTATATAACCGTTTCTGTTATTACAATTTCTTTAAAAAAAAACAGGATCACTGTGCAAAAATGATATCCATCATTATAACAGCTTGTTTAAAAGTTAACGGTTAGTTGATCTGTTTTGAAAACGATTTTCGGAGACACATAGGTACCGTTGTAATACCTGTATATGTTTCCTGTAGTGAAGATAAACAATTATATCACCTGGTGCTTTATAAACACAGGTTATTTATTAGTTTATGATAGGTGAGAAATGTAATCCATTACAATTAAATGGATAATATGGCCCAAGTCAAGTCCATACTTACGTGGAGTTTTTGAGTATACGATATAAAGCTTTTATCAAAGCTAACATGGTCCAGGTCAAGCCCATACATACGTGGAGTTCATGAGTATACGATATAAAGCCCTTATCTTTGAAAACATGGCCCAGATCAAGCCTATACATAAGTGGATTTTATGAGTATACGATATAAAGCCATTATCATGGATAACATGGCCCAGGCCAATATACGTGGAGTTTGTGAGTACCTAAATACATCGGTTTTCATTTCATCGCTTGCATTTGAAAAACCCCACATGAAGTGCGATCTTGGAGCTGTGGAAGATCGATTTAAGCTCACCAGTCGGTCATTTTTGTTTAATGACTTATCACATTTTTTTTTTACTTTTATATTTAACTTGCATGTAAAAACCTTTGTCCTGTGACTTTTCAATTTTTTTGAATATGTCACAACGCCCAGAGGACTTTGTCGTATTTCCTTATTTAGCTAGCTAGATATACAATATTCTCATCATATTGATATTGACCAGTAACAGTCATCAGCTGGCTAGCGAATCATCACGATGTTTTATTGAATTACAGTGTTTCCAGTTGTCAGGTCAATTGGCTTCATACCAGCTGTTACTTGTTTTCGTGAGGCAGCAGAGGAATCTGTCTTGTTGAAGCAAGCAATATCCTGAAAGCTCTTCAGACGCTTCTCTGAACTATTTACCGTGACGTATACCATATAATACCAATATACCAATAACATGGGTGATCTCAGATTTGAATCAGTCCTTACTAGTGTGCGTATTTCATGAGCGGAATGAAGAATTAAGTTATTAACTGTGTGACAGTTCAATCTGATTAAAATCATATCGTGAAAACCGCTCCGCTATCAGGATCTGACGACGAGTCAATAAAACCTTTCCAACCAATCATATTGGCGCCTTCAAAATCCCAAAAGTAAATGATGACCCGAAGCGTTTCGAGCGTATCAGTTTGATAGCTGCGCCCATTTACAAAGAAATGTAAAGATTGGCACTCCGCGCAAGACTAACGTAACTGAAGACCTAACGAGCGAATTCCTAATTTTTCCACTGCATCATCGATAGCGGTCATCTTACGACTCTTACCGAAAGAAATGTGCATTACGCTCTCTGATTGGCTGTTATAAAAATAGTAATCAGGAAACAAATTCTTTTTATAGCCGGTAATTGCGAGACGTCATCAGATCTTACATTTTGTAAGACCTGACTCTAGCGAGATTGGCGACAGTTGGGATCCACACGTTTTTCAGAATATATTGTTTTCATCAGAAGAGCCTTTAGAAAACAAAATACATCCGTTTATGTTTGCTTGACGTGTCCTTAATATGACTATAATGATATCCGAGTTACTAAATATCTGAATTTGCAACTTAATCTAGCTTAGTTTATGTACATTCTTTCAAACGGATAGCTAAGCTAGATTCGACAGTAATGCGTTCATGGTTAAAAAAGTGGTGTATAAAATAGCAACGGGATACATATCATATATCAATAGTTGTTGACGTGCGTTTTGCGTCTTGCATTGTTCCTTCCTATAAAGGAAATGCAGAATTGCAAATTGAATATACAATGTATTCTGTTTCGTAAATGGTAGCTATCAGTGCATATCAGTCAGTGTGATGGAATGTTCTGACATAACTTATGAATATCCGGTTTTATTTATTTATTATTATATTTATCACTATTTTTGTTTGATAAGGTACCAAACGGCAGACTAGTATTGGGGGTGGAAATATAATCGGAGATTCTTTAACTGATGTGGCTTTACGTTGCTAGTTTTACAACAGAATATTATTGATCAAACAAGTTTGAGTGACACATGATGTGTGCCTACCTACGTCTTGAAACCTAAACAAAACTAAAATAATTTTTGGTTTCCCCCCAAATGGCAATCTTACTGAAAACGTAGTTGTACCATCTATACGAGTTAAAATGTCTAACGGACCCTAAGGGTTGCCATGATGCGTTTTTGTTGAACATACAAAATCCCGTATTTTATGACACTTGTTCTTAAAGGTCTGAAGAAAAAGGATTTGATAAACTGATTTGGAATTATTCTATTTGTTCACTATTAAGATGGGTGTGCATTTGCTAAGATTTGATCAAATTTTATTGAACAATCTTGTCCAGCCTATATTGAACGATTGTGCTTCGCAGTCCTATTGCGATGGCGATTGACTTTATATCCGCAATCAAAGTTAATTTTAGTCAGTTATGTTAACCGAGACGATATTGATTTAAGTTCTTAAATATATGCGTTAAGGCATTTTTCCCGTTTAAAAGATTTTACCAGCGTCATCTTTAATTATGTACTTAACTGAGATCTATATTATTTTAAATATTTCTCCAGCGTTTTAACAAGAAGCATATGCAGAGGTTTATTTCACGATTTATGGGATCTGAAGGCGTTTATGATGTTTACAGAGCAAGGTTGCCAAAACGTTTGTGAAACATGCCATATCTAAAGCTTTTCTTGGTAACATCGTTTGAAGTATCAAACTTAATTTTCAAAGAGCTAGTTTGTGTATGTACTTATACCCAGCAAATACTCTTATGTATATTTGTATATATTAGTAAAAAGTACCATTTTACACTTGCATAATTGTAATTTTCGGTTAATATACTCTTGGGAATATTTACTTAAAGTATTTTTCTTAGTTATAAATGTTGTTTTATTTATCTTATGCATGAGAAGATAATGGGTTGTTACAAATGTGCGCGCGTGTGTGTGTATGTGTGTGGGCGCGAGTGTTTGTGTGCATGTGTGCATTATATATACATGTATTATATATACATGTATGGTTAACTCGTGTAAGCATAAAATGTTCAATAGGATGCTCAAATTGTCTTGGAATTCTGTTTCTCATTTATCAGAGCAGTTACGACAATCCTGATGGCAGACGCTCCGGGGGCAACGGGTTTGCATGTTTCACAAACTCGCACAAAATAACTGCTGTATTTCGTGACCAACCATGCTATCTTTTTCTGTACGAATGCAAAGATACAAACGTAATATTATGACATTTTCTAGCTATATTTATTTTCAAAATACCTTTACGAATGCAAATTGACGTCATAGAGGACGTGACGTGAAGAGCAGGCTGCATTTCATACCATTGACTAGTTAGCACAAAATATTTGCATGAATCACGCAAAACGAATAAAACGGCCTAATTAAGGAAGACACCCACTCAGTTCCAGATTAAAATGCACTTGTTCTCGTTTAACTTAATTTGATTCAAATGTTTAAAAGATCCCATGTGCCTGTTCTTGTTAGCACACATATCAAGTTTTTATGAAATAAAACACTATTAAAACGGTTAAAAAACATTGTATTTAAATTGTTTTGAAGTTACCCTATCGCCAAAAACGTGTCAATTTTGTCATGTTATGTCTTTTGATAAAACAGGATGCGACTGTACTTTTTTTGTAAATACATCGTTCTGAAAAACACTTTAAAGAAATAAGCCAAAATCAAACTAGATAAATAACGAACTTGTTCCAGACAACGATAGTGAAATCGCTTTTTGTTGTTTTGTGTTTCATCGCACCGATACAATTATCGCCATATTAGCGACGCCCAGCTTATTATTAGCGGAGGAAGACCCCAGAAATAAGACTGGGTAGAACCACCAACGCACCGTAGGATAGCTGGAAAACCTCCCCGACCAGGGATCGAACCCAAGAGGGGAGGTGCTGAGGAGTTAAAGGCCAACAACTCCAACCGCTCGGCCACGTCTAACCTAGTACACATTTATATACGTTGGAAAACAATCACTTTCTGACGTTTCATTTGATAACATGTCAAGTAATCGAAAACCTATGCTAGCCGAACTCACTTTAAAGACGAAGCGAATAAAAACCACATTTTTTATCTAATTCATTCAATGGTCAATTTAACGGATACACTCCATTCCATCGGTTAATTTGTTAATTTAACTTTCCATTAGCTTTGTTCTGCTTAACGGTTAATTGGCTGTGTTTGATGTTTAAAAGAAAGTATAGACATTTATTTATAAACACGATCGAATATATTAGTGTTCGATGCAACCCTATAATTGCACATATGGTAAGTGTATGAGTGCTTGTGTGAATGGAATAGTTTTTTTCCATTTATTGCCTGCAAGACCTTACGCCGACAAAAATAGAAAGCATTCAAACCGATTATGGAGTATATCAATTGCAATGTCCTGTATTGTTGTTATCAGATTTCTATGTGATTCAGGATCGCCTGTTGATGCAGTAAATGATAATGCATTAAAGAAAAGTATTTAATTTCTATAGGTTAATAATATATTAGAAATAATAGCTATATTTGTAACAACCGGTCGCGGCCACAGTCAACAGTAGGCTGCTTTAAGCTCTGGTTTATTCTAATCACATTCATTTTCTTATGTTATGTAACATGAGATTGTAAGCTGTCTCAGATTTCTATGGGCCACGACTGAAAAGATGAAAAGACATACACTTTTACATAGTTATTTGTAACGAGGTCTTGTTTGATAGAGAATCCCACTCTTGGGTCTGACGTTCATGTATGTACAATGCTTCTGATCCCGATAATAAGGTATAATAAGGTATTTCTTATTTGACATGTTACCTTTCAAAGAACCAGTAACAATCTATTACAACTGAAAATATCAACGAAAATTATAGATTCTCATTGAAACTGATATTTTGCTATAAATAATCAGCCACTTACATTATAATCAGAGGCGGGTGTTTTATAATAATACGCGCATTCTAATTACTGGAATATCATTGGAATGTGAAACATCGCTCAAAAGCGTTGTTTAAAAGTTTGTGTTTGACAGTATATTGTTCCTGGAATTTAAAGTGAGTTTGCATGAAGGTGTTTTTTTGTCTGTTTTCAAGTTTTTTTGTTAAGATGATAGTATAAGAGCTGGAATTTGTCTAATGGTCGATTTAACCCTCAAACAGCTTCATATTTTATACAATTATCACTAATTTTAGTCTTTTGTGAATTCTCATTTAAGCTTATGTTGACCTTTTGCAACAATTTGTATTGTTATCTATCTATTTAAGGGATTGCACATTTTTTATTCCCGGGAACCACTGTCCAATTTCTGAAGCATGTTTAAATTTTCCCAACATATACGTAGTTCAAAGATAAAACAAAGTGTCATAGATTTTTCACTTAATTATGATACAAATGATATTAATTGCAGCAAGTTTTATATTTCTCTCTGACCTTGTCAAACAATAAAACATAATCAAATAAAACAATGTAACTAAAATAGTTCCCATTGAACTTAGAGACACAGCTACATTAGGATCTACCCCCAGGGCTGTTAATTCATACCATTTTATGCTAGCTATAAAATCCATCGTAAACTTAATTGAATGCAAAACGGTTCCGACTAGTCTGGCCCAAAATTGGCTGCGAATGTCACTTCTTGCTAAGGTAATGAACGACGTCTTTTCTTGGTATTATCTAATCCCATATTGGAAGAGAACTACTGTTAGTATAGTTTAAATTCTTGCTATTGAACGTTTCTTTGCGAATAGTTGTAGCTTAATATCTTGCTTTATTGGTTATATATATATATATATATATATATATATATATATATATATATATATATATATATATATATATATATATATATATATATATATATATTACATGTTTTTGTTTTGAAAGAACAACACTGACACAATTATGAATTAAGAATAAAATGATATTTATAAGAATGCACATAATCATGCACTGAATGGGAACAGAGCAGACAATGCATCAATAAATCAATAAATACTGAAATTTACAAGCAAAAGCAAAATATATTTCCGAGTACTCGACGGAACAAGATTATTCGATAAATCGACCAAATAGTTGTCAGGCCTCGTTACATTAACAGTCTTAGTTATAAATGTAACTTTAAATCAACCAGCACAAGATAAGTTCATCTAGCTCATGTTCAAGTTTATTTAAGTGACACAAGAGCATAAAAGAATATAAAATTGGAAAAAAATATGAACTGCTTTTTCAAAATAAGAACAAAAAAACATTGACAATAACCTCGTAATTACCTAAATAAACACTATCCTCGAGAGGGTCATAACGTTAAGATTTAAATGATCATATTTTTAAAGCAAGAGGAAGAGTCTTATATTAAATATATATCTTTGATGAGCGGCCGTTCTCGCATTCTGATGGAATGCCACACCTTTTTTATTTACCCGTTGTTCTTCTATAGCACAAATGGTACACTTAAACTGCCAGTAACAAAATAATATTTCTGGCACCTCACAACTCACAGAACTAATTAAAACTCCTCTACATTTTACCATTGTTATGTTTTCTGATACTCTTAAAAGCTAGTCCACTTATTAAAACCATATTTTGATGCCAATTTCTTGGAAAAGTTTCACTTTTTAACTACAGAGATTGGCACGCTATCAATTCTTAATTTTCAAACTGAACCAATTGCCAGACAACGTAACATGAGTGGAAGGCACGAAATTTGTTAAATGTGGATATAAATCTAATATAGTTTTGTTCGCTTATTTCGGAACAAAATTAAACCATATAGGCATTCAGGGAAAGTGCATATGCAATAAATAACATAAAATGTACAAGAATAAGATTCCACATTGTTCTTTATCTTTTTAGGCAATTTGAATGCAGTGTTTCACAGTATTATTTTGCGTTTGATCTCTTTAGTTGATAATATTATTGTGAAATTTTAACATATTTATGTCTCGTAATAGATTTTATAATAGCTATATTTCTTTCTCATGCCAGGCAATACAGATTTTTTTCTTAAGAAAATCAAGCATGGAGGAAACAATTATCGCGAACAGATTTAATTGCATAGATCACTCTATCAAGTCTTTTTTTTCTTGACTTTCATGTTGTCTGAACCCCGAACCAACGGTTTTCAAGAAATACCAGTCATCAATATGTATGAATTTTGTATGTAAGTGTAAGAATTTGGACATAAATGACAATGACAGGTGTAATCTAATCGTATATATTAGCAGGATGACTAAAACTGCTGTTCTTTAAAGCGGCATATGTTTACTTGTAGCAATAAAAATGTTTATTTATTCGTTATAATAAACATCAAAATTATACAATACATTAACTCGGCAAGGAAATCATAACACAGCTGTAAACAGTGAATAATATATGCAGTACTATTCACAAGTCGTTCTGTCAATGACGTCCTTGATTAGACATCATAGACAGTTCTAATTATCTGAGTCACTGCTGGACACTCTTTGTGAGTATAAACCATCAATGTCATCGGAAACAATTTACATTTACCTGAAATCTGAACATAACGTAACACCATACCTAACTAGAAAAAGTAATATTCTTGTTTAGGTAACGTAACTTTATACATACACCGAACTAGAGAAAGTCATATTCTAGTTTGGGTATTGTAACCTCATACCGAACTAGAGAAAGCCATTTTCTTATTAGGGTAATGAAATTTCATACCGAATAGAGAAAGCCATTTTCTTGTAAGAGTAATGTAACCCCATACTTAACTAGTTAAAGCCATAGTTTTGTTAGGGTAACGAAAGTTCCCAACGAAATCATGCATAGACATAAATTGACTTTATTTTAGAACTGACAAATACAGCTAAAGACAAAAATAATGACGTCAACCTACAAAGATGTCAAAGAATTTTTCAAACAGCTAATGAAACAATAACTATTTAGAGTGATTGTCATGCGTCAATTTCCCAGTGTGATCTAGTGACTAAGTAATCGGATTAAAATGATTTAAATTTCAAGGTTTGCTATGGTGAAATACTTGGTGTTGTTTGTTCTAAGTATTAACATCACAATGAACTATTCCCGTCATTATTATATCCGTTATCATTTGTGGGTGAAACACTGAGGAGTTACAACAAGCCATCTTTAATTATAACAGCTGATATTTACAACCAGTATAGGTCTACTCTTTAAATGGACAAGTTCTGAAGTGGTAATAAGTTTGAAGAGAGTATTGAAAAAAAGTCAAGTTATTTTGTAATGGCATCTCCCCGAGTTTTGTCACTTTTTACTTTTAACTGGCATGTGTTCCTCTTTGTTCAGTTTCAGAGTAATATTTTTGCTGTGACCTTGATATAACTGTATACATGAATGTCCACAAATATACATGTAATTTTATTGTATAATAACAAAACTATTTTAGCTGTAGTCCAACTAGTCATATGAAAACAATAATAAAATTCAAGAGATTTGGACGAAACCATTTCCGTGGAGTATTATGTTGGATAAAACGTCTATAAATCGACAGCAAAACGTTCATCTACATTCGTCTGTCTTTTACTTTTGAAATGTGTTTTAAATAATGTTAAAGCAATCCTAAAGAAAGCAAAATAGTGTGCGCCCTCGTTTGGAATTAATGTATGGAATTTATTAATGGGGTTCCTTGGGCGTTTATGCCTAGTCCATTCCCAATCCCATATAACCAATACATCACATAAACTTTATTAGCTCTAGATAGGCGCTACACGCAGATAAATCACGAAATTCCATGACATTTACAACCTATAACGTCTCTGCAAGCGAGAGGTTAATTAGTCGGTCGACCAAACTGTTTAACTGACTTGACATTCTGACAACTTATATATAAAATGTTCCTAATGACATTATTATTTAAGCATCGTTCAACTTGTCCACAAGTTATACTCAAGTATATGGTAGCGAGATTTTAGTTAAATAACAACTTTGAAAATTAGTCTTTTATAACTTTACATACTACTGTAACTCATCTTTAATTCAAACTTTTAAATTAAAAAAAAAACAACAACAAATCTACCGTGTATTGTACTTGTTAATAAATTAACCTTCCAGTACAAAAGGTACACAAATACAGGATGCAGTTTTATATGTTTCCTTCTAAAATAAGTTGCTACTAATGTGTTTTCTTGTCAGTTATAACATTTATTATTTTAAGTTGATTTATAATAAACCGTTTGGTCAGCTTACCATTTTATATAAAACTCCTTACTTTGTATCCAGATTCAAATGTTAAAAAGTGTACATAACTGAAATACTGTTTGTGGGACGATAAACCCAATAAACATAAAAAAGTGTACATGCCTCTTAACCAGAAAATTTAGTGCTTTGACGTTTTATTCAGCTCAAAGGTAAAACATTAGTGTATGAGAGGAGGTTGTGCTGCTAGAAAAGGGTTGATTGCAATTCTTTGGCTGGATTGAGTAACACCTGTCATATATGTCCATAATTTTTATCCATTCAGCCATCAATTTGAATATTCAGATAAGTGCTGCGGCAGAAGAAGTAATTAAGAGTACATGATCAACATTAAATATATAATAAAATTCAAAACAAATATATTGTGGAGTGGACAAAACAAATCAATACATGACAATGGTGAAATGAAGTGAGAGTTGTAATAATGCGTAAAACCTTATTGTTAATATAACTGTACTTGGCCTTGAAAACAGTGTAGTTAAAGTGAGCCCTTTTTGATCTGATCGTGTACAACATTCAACTGGTGTATTTGAACGGCACAACACTTTTCGGATCTCTGATCTGTGTTTTTAACTGTTTTATTACAAAGAATTCGTCTTGTCACAAACCTGTAAGTGAAAAACACAATTATGTAGTTATCTGGTACTTAAGCCAATATATGACGTATTTCGTTATAGTGTATGCGTCCCAGGGTTTTCAAATTCTTGTCACTTATATAATATTTTACCGGTTTTGACTGCATTTATACGACATCGATTTGACAATGTTGTTTCAAACTCATATGCTTCAAGACTCTGTAAAAACTGTTAGATTGTCGATACGGTTATCTCGTGTACATATTGTTCATCTTTAAGATAGATATTTTGTTTTCAATTATGTTATCCTGATGCAGGTGCCTAATGTTAGTTACCTCTCTTTGATGGAGTAATCTTTATTACACGAAAAAAAATCTTCAGGATGTAAGAGGTTAGAACTCTCTAAACAGATTTTAGAGCCCAATCCGTCGTTTTGCCCACTGTATTGCTTATCTGGTTTAAAACAACATCAACAACTTTACCAAAAACCCCACTCTTATATCTGTAGACTAAAACGGGCTTTTAAATGATATTTTTGATATTTTCGTTATAACATATTTAATCAACGTTGGTGATTTACTTTTGGGCATCCTTAATGATATCTATTTGAACTTATGTGTCCACAAAATGTGTAAACTTGGTTTATTTAAAATAAATATTCAGTGATAAGAAAGCCGATACTGCTCAGCTTTATATTACGCAAAAATGACATCAATTTGTTAGACATAAATCAAAACTGATATGTCTAGCTAATATTTGTCAATAATTATATTTGCATGTTCTATTGTTTTACAGCACATCTCGTCAAATAGTCTGTCTCCATAGATAGACAGATGTGTAGATATTCCATATTCAAGTCCCTTTAAAAATAATTGTTTTCAACCAAGCAATTCAAAGATAGGGTTTTATTATTATAAAACGGCGAAATATAATATTGGAGGCCTTTTTTCGCATACATGTTAGATCACAAGGTGATAAGGTAAAAACCCATATTAAATTGTTTTCCTTTGATGGACATTGCACTTTGGTCCCATAAATCGATAAACACATTAATAAGATATTACAACCATTTACACTTCTTCTCTGGTCATATTATTGCTGATTCAAAAATATAAGTTCATTTGCGATAAGGATTTAGTGTAGTTCTTCTAACAGAAAGACTTGTCTCTTCCCCAAATACCATGCGGTCGTGTTTTTTCTAATTACGTCACTTCTTTCTTTTAATAATGACATTATTTATCTCTAATGAAACATTATCGCTTTGACAGTTTGTTTCAAATAGATCAAGTTTCTTGTGATAACTTGCTCAAGGTAACAACCACAGGAAATGACAGATTAGAGGCATTTAAAACCGCCCCCATCGGTCCTTTTTGCGGACTGACCGTCCCAGGGCGGTAACTGTTGGGTTTGCGTTATTTGCTTAATGATTCGTCACATATTTCTTCGAACGTTAACATTAGGCCTGCATTTTAATATAGTTGTCATGTTTAATTTTTCAAAATTAAGTATATGTTGCGATGCTTTTAGGTCATGTTTCCTCATTAATTTTAATTCTGGCCATTTCGAAAACGTAATACGCTGAATCCTTGTATAGGTATTTAAGATTTTACAATCAAGCATATTTCCAATTAAAACAGTGAACCTATTGTGAATGGATGCAGGTTAAGGTTACCGTCGTTCGAAATTTTTGTTTCCATCCCAAGTCTTGTGACCCATGTTCTGTTTGGTAATTCACTTGTTTAAAAGCTTCAAGTTCCGGATGTTCAAATTAAAATATATTGGGATGCCTTGAAGATTTCTTTACGATGGAATTTTAGTGTTTCTGTTCTCATGAATCGATGTTAAGTAGGTATCGAAAAATACGTGTTTGTGTAAGGGCGTTAGCTCAGTCGGTGTAAAATGTTACATAACACATCAAAGGTACCGTAAACCTCAACATTTGCTGAAACGGAACTAAGATATTACTTTTTAAATCTCAATAATATGTTTCAAGAATCATATATCTGAAGGGTTCGATGATTTAAGGATATTTAATTCTGTAAGTTATTGAAACAAATGATACAAACAGACTTTCGGTGGATTATGTTTTCTGTCTTTAAAATCTGTTATGCTGATGTATGCGTTGTGAATGGAGGCAAACGTTTCCCGTTATTAGGAATACTGTAAAGTACATTCCAGATTAAACAAATCTTTGGCAAAAATACTAACAATAAGTATATATATATATTTGCAAAAAATCTCAAATGATTAGTTTACGGCTGTGGTTGTAAAGATTATTAGACCGAAAATCCACTCCGGCATAAATAAAGTGGAACTGCGGCATAAACAACGTGGAGCTCCGGCATAATCAAGGTGGAGCTCCGGCATAAACAGCATGGAATTCTAGCATAAAGAAAGTGGAGCTCCGGCATAAACAGCATGGAATTCTAGCATTAAGAAAGTGGAGCTCCGGCATAAACAGCATGGAATTCTAGCATTAAGAAAGTGGAGCTCCGGCATAATCAAGGTGGAGCCCCGGCATAAATTAAGTGGAGCTCCGGCATAAACAGCATGGAATTCTAGCATAAAGAAAGTGGAGCTCCGGCATAAACAGCATGGAATTCTAGCATTAAGAAAGTGGAGCTCCGGCATAATCAAGGTGGAGCTCCGGCATAAATAAAGTGGAGCTCCGGCATCAACAGCATAGAATTCTAGCATAAAGAAAGTGGAGCTCCGGCATAAAAAATATGGAGCCCCGACATAAATAAAGTGGAGCTCCGGCATCAACAGCATGGAATTCTAGCATAAAGAAAGTGGAGCTCCGGCATAAACAACGTAGAGCTCCGGTGGAGCTTCAGCATAAACAACATAGAGTCCTGGCATAAATAAAGTGGAGCTCCGGCATCAACAGCATGGAATTCTAGCATAAATAAAGTGGAGCTCCGGCATAAACAATGTGGAGCTCCGGTGGAGCTTCAGCATAAACAACATAGAGTCCTGGCATAAATAAAGTGGAGCTCCGGCATCAACAGCATGGAATTCTAGCATAAAGAAAGTGGAGCTCCGGCATAAACAACGTTGAGCTCCGGTGGAGCTTCAGCATAAACAACATAGAGTTCTAGCTCAAACAACGTAGACCACTGGTATAAACAACGTGGAGCTCCAGGTTAAATAAAAAGGAGCTCCAACATAAACAACATGGAGCACCGGCATAAATAAAGTGGAGCTCTGGCATAAACAACGTGAAGCTCTGGTATAAACAACGTAAAGCCTCATGTCAACACTACATGGAATATTTATATTTAATTCGGGCAATTGGAGTTGATATAACTAACTCTTTGATACTGCTGTAGACTGACTTGACTTATCCAATGGGTTGGTTGCATTTAAAGAAAAATAGAATACATCAATCATGTTCTGCTCGTACTCTAGTAGCATCGGTTTACCTTTTCTAAAACGGTCAACCGGTTACCATCTTCCGGTTAGGTAAAGCTGGCAATGTACATATTTCCCTCGACTAAACTTCGTTGTACAAGTAGCTTAGTATCCAGATGATCCTACTTCACGGCCCACCATAATCAGTCACCATGGTGATTATGTTGGTGTATTCTTTTTACACGTTGCGCTAATTGGACTTTGTACTTGGTAAAACACAATTTGCCGGTTGGCAGGTAATTATATGTTACAGGTTCAGAAACTTATAGTAATCCCCTGGTCATAAATAAGACAGCAACAAACAAACTCACAATATTTTAATGCTTGTCGGGTGTACCTTTGTAACGTAACAAACCAATAAAACAAAATAAAGAAACAACAACAAGAAAAACATCAATGTAATATATTAGCTTTTATATTTACATTTATGCCTTATAATTGGTCTTTCAGTGTCTTATCTAAGCGCTGTGTTGTTTCATCTACTTAAGCTGGCAGGTTTTTAATTGATAAGATCGATGCTGTTTATGTAGCGCTTTTTAGAGAAGAATATTCTATGGTTGAAGGCAACCGCGTAAGTGTCCAAGCCATAGGTCAAAGGTCAAATGCACAAATACTACGTTGATTAGTCTTTAATGCAATGCAGTCGGTGACACATGTGAAAGTTGAGAAATCTTTCCAATCCACTTCACAACCCGCTGCAATTTATCAGTCAATCTGTGCTACTGCGTTGTGCTGGTACTTCAACTTTTACAAATTCCTACCATGATATGACGCTAATCGTATTTACCAGTGAAGCTTTCTAACCTTGCGTTTACAAATACTGATGCATTGTCAGCCCGGATGAATGCTTAAGCGAGTCGCAATGGTAGAAATTAGTATATAATTTGTAACAAAAAAAATTAAAATAACGTTCGCCTTGTTGAGCTATAAACATTCATTTAACTTATTTTATGAACTATTTGTATTGATAAGTTAATAAGTCATATGTAATATAAATTATTATTGCAATTAGCCAAACAAATATTGTTACATCTTTTAAGGCAATTATACAAAATGCTTTTAATAATTCCAAAAATATCTGATGGTTTTCACCAGTGTAGACATGGCATTTAAACGGTGTCGAATATAAAACGTAAGTGTAGTTCTTTCAAGCCTTTTTCTAAATTTATATAAAAATATAAAATGCTAATCTATATTTTTGTTAAAATTGTTGCCTTTCCCAACCTTACAATAATCACCTCTATTCAGAAAATCTACAGAAAACATTTAAAGACATATAAGCCCCTATTTGTGCTTCCTGGTGATATAAGAGTACATAATAATGAATAGCCACAGTGGCATATCGACATATTTTGATGATCTTGTAATTCTAAAGCTTATTAAATGATGAGATGCTATATTGAAAACCAAAATATAGGATCTCAAATCTATGTACTTTTGAAAGCCTGTTGCATTTTTAACTTCGAGAAAAAAGCAAATTGTTAATTCGAAAGTTCCAATTAAAGTTCTTAAAACCAGAATGATGCGTTTAATTCAGAAGTATGTCTTTCTTGTCAAACCGTTAGTGTAACTCTATTTAACACCTTAATTAATTTTTACCATTGCTATGATTCTTGACAAGAGCCATAGACGATGGTCACTTTATTTTAATATGTTTGTGATGCCTGCTTCTTTGTGACTTAAGCATTTTTACACTGAAGTACAATTGCATTTACCTGCGGAACAACTTCAGGACAATCTAAGGATTCTGTATTTAACGGTTGAAATTATTTTCAGTTCATTTCAGAACAATCTGCACTCATGCCTGCCAAGAAAATATTCCGATTAATTCGATTAAAAAGTCACACTAAAAGCTTTGTATATTTGTGTATGTTTGACAAAAAGGTTGTTAACGGTAAGTATTCCTTTATCCTTGTAAATGTTCATCAAGTAGGGTTATTAAATATGATGTAGTTATGTAGTGTCAGTTCAATTTAGTTATAGTGTTAAAAACTTAATACTCATAATAAACAATGCTGTTTGAAGATAGCAATATTTATTCGTTAATGATAAAACTTGAAGTCAGAATTTCAACATAAAACTTGTATATAAATAGAACATTTACGTGCAAATGAAGAGATAAAAAGATGTGCAAATGTGCAAAAGACAATGTCTAACAAAAATGCAAAGTTCAAATTGCAATTAACAAACTGCATTGTTGAGCGTGATAAAACAAACACTTTGTAGACGTACACATGACTTGACCTATAACGTTATGTTTTAACTAATCATACCATCTAGATATTGCTTTGGCAATTTTCTGCGGAAATTCTCGTTAGGTAACTACAATACGTCGACTAAATGACCTGTCCCGGTGCGAATTATAAATAAAACAAAAAAACAAAAACAAAAAAAAAGATAATATACTCTTAATCTAAGTCCCAGTAACATGATTCTTGTTTTATTCAAAATGCTTTCAAATATATGAAAAACGGCATAGTTTTGTAAAATTCGTTATAATTTTATAATAATCATTCTAGAACTGAAGATAAAAATGTTTTAAAATGCAAACAATACATAACAATTACTTTCGTAAAAGCGTATTTAACTGAAAGGAATTGCTCTAAATTGTTTTAAAACTTATACATTCCCCGAATAGGCAGTTTAGAAAATCTTATTATTGTGATGTCATTGTAATTATTCGCTAAAGAAATGTACTGCATTATTCATTATTTAACGAGTTTACTTACTTAAAATCTGGTCTGAACTTTAACCCATACCAAACAAAAAAGCCAATGTCACGTAAGGGTTATAAAAAAGAATAAATATAAAAATAAATAAATAAACGAATTCATGCCTATATAAACCAAATGAAAGATAATGTTATGTCTGTTATTAAGCATGTATCTCTGGAACTGACATTTCAACGTAAATCAATAAGTTAATCATACAGCTAATGACATCGACCAGGGATTGTAACGCGTGAAAGCCAGCAAATAGTTTTTCGGATCATGCAACAATCAATGTCTAGCTTCAGTAATGTGTTCTTTGTTATAATATATTATAAACGACAAAAGACCTCAGAGGTTGAGAGTTATAACGAGCCATCTTAAACACTTGCCTGTGTGCTCATTGTTACCCTTGTTAAACAATAATGCCTCAAGCTTCAGGGAACTGTTTAAGCCAAATATGAAAGTGTTCGACTAAAAAACCTTCTCAATTCGTTTGAGAGTTTTTTATGTTATTATAAGCACAAAGCAAAGAAATTGTAAGGACATTGAATCTAAAGATATGATATATTAACAACATTATTTTCATTTTCCATTGCTCCACCAAAAGAGCGGTCTTTGTTGAAGTTTTAAAGCTAAATATAGAATTTCCGAAGATTTCTTAACTTTGCAAATGATGTATGCATATTCACAAAATATGAAATAAGAAGAACATTATCCCTACAACACACATGAAAGCTACATTAATATATCTCGAAATTAAAATATCAGAGTTTAAACTCATCGGAGTAAATTCGAATTTCGGTTGAAGTGAAAACCTAGTACGACGCTTGTGTATCTTCCTCTAATGGACGTGTGCTGTTGCTATAAAACTCAACAACATACAACAAACACATCCTTATTTGTTAACAATGCAAAGAACATTCTACTGTATAAATAAACAAAAATATTATGATTACTCCTTATAATATTGCAGAATCATTCCTTTCTTCGCAACCCTCATGATAATATTGCCAACAGGTCAATTACGTTTCATTACATAGCTTAAAATGTTTTTTTTTTTCTGGTTTAAAACTTGTTGTTTTTATAAATCACGATATATATGCGACAGAATATTAATTGTTTGCAATAACGATTCTTGACTATTAATCATAGATTAGTTTTCCTATACGTGTATACATGCTTCTATTTGCCTTTCCAACAAAACATATCAAATCAGCATTGTCAGTTGTAAACAGATATTCAGCAAAATACCTTGAGCATGTTAGCTAAGGCAGGAGGTTATTTCTTTTATAGAAAATACTCATTCACAGACCTGTCAATCTTAATGGCTTGTTCCCAATGGTATTATTTATAATGAATCATTCAAAGGGTATGCTTAGAATACCGGAGACTATGGCAATTAGTATTGCTTACAACTTCTGAATAAGTAACATATGATTTTTAATAATCATAAAATAATCGTTAATCTTTTCTAAAAAATGACAAAATAGACATTGGATGAATTTGTATTTGAATTGTTAACTGGAAGGAATTGCAGTTGATTTATTGCCGGTGTGGGCTGCAAAAACACGTAATCAATGGTTGCAAAGCCTTTTTATAGCATCATAATCGCAATGAACTAATTTACTCATGAAACATCATATGATAAAGTAGTGAGTATATGCATCAATATGTAAATCATACACACGAGTACTAATTGTCATTAAAGCAAAGACTAACACGTTTTTAACATATACTAAAACTACCGACATCTTTTGCTTTTATATTAGCTTTAATCTGCGTTAGTGTAATAATTAAAGACTTTTCAAATGAGAATGTAGCCTTATTTGGCTTCGCGATAGGAGGTTAAGGGGTTGGAGAAAGGTAAGGAGGTGGGGTTGGTCTGGCTGGCCACAGCTTCATTTAATCGAATAAATAGTGAAATAGTTAATTGAGTCAGGATGAAAACTAACAGTGCAATTACATCAAATGTAATCCTTTCTGTTGTGATTTGTCATCTTGGTGTTATATTTAACCTTGGATGGAGGGCGAACAGTGAAAGCCAATTTCACATGCATTAACACACTAGCAACATTCCAAGCTTAAGACTCCTTTATTCATCCGATGTTATCCCTTTGCCTTTGATGTTATATTGGGCCTGCTGTTGATGACAGCCTTATAGAGGTTCTCACTTATACTATAAGGTGCTAGTTTGTAACTGTATGTGTGACCTTTCATGATCCATTCAATATTGACATCGAATGCAATAAATGATATAACATAATATAATGAGATAATTTAAGTATTAGCTCGATGCGTGATAGCATTTACACATTCTACTTGGATGTATGTTCCAAGCCAATGACCACATACATCTAAGATCATTCCCTGTCTAGTTAAAATAATAAGAAATTGTTTAATGTATATTTATTTTTATTTTATTATTAATTTAAAAATATTTTTTATAAAGGTTTTAAGAAAATTAATAGCTCCGAATTTAAAACCCTCAACATAATTCTGACAAAACAGAATAATGTTTAACGTACAGATAGATTTAGTTAAAGCCAGAGTGAGAGACTGAAAGAGAAAGTGTGTGTGTGCTGTGTGAGTTTGAGAGAGAGAGAGAGAGAGTGTGTGTGTGTGTGTGTGTGTGTGTGTGTGTGTGTGTGTGTGTGTGTGTGTGAGCGCGAGAGAGAGAGAGAGAGAGAGAGAGAGCGAGAGAGATATTTTAACACCAATTTATAGTAGTATCCATTTCCTTGATAGTGTGATTCATCGCAGGCAATATCACGTATATATATGAGCATACAATGTTTGCATGAAGTCCATGTTATATATGGTTTAGACACTTAATATAATAAATGACATTAACTGATTGCATTGATGTTTTGTAAACAATTTTTTTAAAACTAACAGGGGGTGAAGCAGACGACACCAGAATACACCAATACAATACACAATCAACAATTTACACCGTTTATTCTGTACCAGAAGGAATAATTGCCTTAGGTCGAGCTTTTGAAGTCAGTAAAGAATTTTACTATAGAAAAATATTTAATTAAACCAACCCACAAATGGATTTTTATTCAGTTGCTTTTACTGCCACCTTTTCAGGCATACATGGATTCAATTAACTGACATGGTCAATCTTGCCTTGTCGTCTTTAAACAGGGCACAAAATCATATGATTTAGATAAATAATCTCTTTAAAGTATATTTCTATATAAATAACTGTTATAGATTAATTGGGACAAAAATCGTTGTTCTATTGTTGTTTCCTGTTGTTGTTTATTCTAACCACTAGCAATGTGTTTTTGGATGATTAAATTGTGATGTCCGGTAAAACACAATAAATTCCACATCCATCAGAGCATTATAGAATGCCTCAGTTGGCATTACTTGTCTTGGGTTAATATTCTATTCTATCAATATCTGAGGGATGTGATATTTATATAATGTGTCATATATGTGCGAAGACATGTAATAGGTATAATTTGAAAAAGGTTTGCATGCCTACAGTGTGTATTCATTTAAGACTATAAGGAATTGTAAAACACAGCAGCAAACGGCTGAAATTTGAGTAACACGTTCATATAAATAATACGAGCTATAAAAACAAGTAAATATACTAAAGCTGCGCCATAATAACATAATTTTCCGTCTTCTGCTAGAAACGCCATAATATCTGTATAACATTATCTTCTTTCTTATCCTACAAATAAACTATGCCATATTAACTCCCAGCATGATTATGTTTCTTCTACTCCTACTTCTTCCACTTCAGTTACGCAATATTACCTTTGTTGTGTCTCTGAAGTGTAGAGTTGGAAACGCTCAGAAAGGTACACGTGACGGCTACCTTTTATTGTTACTACAAATGTAGAAACATGGAGCAATAAAACGCGACAAGTCATGCGATTTTGCCTTTCATGTTTCAATCAACATTATTGAAACCAATGCCTTTAATAAGTTCTGTATTTTCGATTTATTATAACTTAAAATTTATAGCTTAAAGAGTTACATGTAAATCTATTGACATCGAACTTAATAAGTTAATCAGTACTTCTTTTCTTCGAATACGATGTCCCGTTATCATGAACTTGAATGGACAAAAACACGAATAAAATAGTTGCAATCGTAGGATCATCAACGACAGAAAAACGAATAACCGAAGGCACAAGACCCCACAAAAATTATCTACATGTATATACAAAATAACTATAACTTTATACTATAATATAAGCAAAGAGTAATATATATATATATATATACATATATATATATATATATATACATATATATATATATATATATATATATATATATATATATATATATATATATATATATATATATATATATATATATATATATATATATATATATATATATATATATAACATATATAATTTTATATATAACATATATAATTTTATATATATATATATGAAACATTCATCAACAGTTAATCCGTGTACTGCTAACTGCTTTTGAAAATCCACCAAAAATCACACTCTGACAAACTTGCGTTACATATTTACTTTAAGCGATGAATAAAATTTTCTTTATACTTATCCTTATGAACACGTCAATATGTTAAATCTGTATCCGATGCTTTATAGGCGTCCTGAACAGTTAGGCTGACATAGTATGTTTCTGTCATGTCAGGGTGTCAAAATACACACGAATAATTGAATCCTTTAACAAATCTATCTTAGTTAAATGGTCGTTTTATGTTTGTTTTAACTGTATAGATTTGCACCATCGCGACTTTGAACATGCGAACGAATCTAACTGCCCGACAACTTAACTCAACTCTTGAGCTGAAAGTCTGGAATTTCACTTATATTTTATTCACCGGTGCTTCCCTCGATTGTGTTTAGTGAATATACAAATAAGATACGATTTTATTGGACAGAAAGTAATAATTTTATTTTTTCAACTGCGTTTACTGTAGCAGATGGTAATTTTATCTCATAAAACTTGTTTTGATGTAAATACTACTCTTTAAAAAAATCGAAACCTTCATTTGCAAATGAAAGATCAATGTAAACGATTTTCAGACATTCACATCAAATTATCAAATTATATCATTTACTTCTTGCGAAAATGCCAATTTCGTTCCTGTATTGTCACTCATCGTTAATGATAGTTTCTATGAAATTTTACGTATTTGTTCTAATTATACGTTAAAAATATTTTGTTACTGATGTTGTTTGTTTTTCAAATCATGTTATAGCTTTCCTATGAAGGGCAACATAATAATAATTGCCTGCGTTGGTTGATAACAGTTACACTAAATTTCCTTAGAAGTTTTTTTGTCTTTCCGACATAACCAGTTTTCAGAAAAAAATATATGCAAATAAAACATATGATCTACTGACATTTACATATTATTACTTGTTTGCGAGCGAAAGGTTAATCAGATAGTCGACACATATTGTTTTTCTGCTTTGGTATCTCGAAAGCCCATAAAAGAAAAAGTCTTAATACCATTTTCCACACTGTTCCACGAATGTGTACAATATTAAAGGGTAGGGACCTCAACATTCGGTTTTTAAATCTCTTTTCTACTCATTTGATGGAAACACGTTTATTTGTGTTTTTCTATCTGTATTTAAATGTCACTAGAGCATCATGCCATAAGTGATAAAAATTTGTTTTAATATCAACTTTATCAAATTCTGTATTTCTAATGCACTTGAAAGTTTTCGCCATATTAATTTCGGTTGTTCTCGGATTGTGTATTTAAATCGTTTATATGTTAATTGGTCTTTTAACATAATTATTGTCTTGGTGCTAAACCATCATTTATTGAAAACAAACCTTGCTGAAACATATTAGTGGTTTGCAGAAAATGAGAAAAGCCATTCTAGTACTAAAATAATGATTATTCCTCGACTCGACTAGAATTTGTTAATCCGACTATACGCGTGCTTTACTTGTCTCTGAAACAGTTTTAGAATGACCATGAGGTAAAAAATAGCAAAATTATGAAATTAATATGAAATTATTTAAAATCAAAACAAACTTATAGACAAAATGTGTAATAATTTCCCCCATAAATTCAACTTATTTGCCCATATATTGCAAAGCAATGCGTGTAAATGGAGTATTGGTTCATTTGAAATTATAATGAGTGTGTTACTGATCTTGTAAACTAAGAACTGTGGTTGATGTTAACGCTTTCTGATTTAGATCCGGAATGGAATTAAAATGGTGTATTTGAACGACAACACCGCTTGAAATTTGTGGCTTTATCTTAATATAATGAGAGCTTTTAATGAGAGATAATGTGTCTGGTCATAGAACGTTCGTGTTTAGGTTCGATATAACAATCTGTCGGAAAAGCATACATTGGCAACATCTGTATTAACATACAATTTGACAACGTCATATGGGATATAAATGATAAATGATTAGATGTCACAACTTGATTCCCAGTCAGATACTTCCATCTGCATTTTAACCTCAATAGCTCAGGTGGTAGAGCGTCGGCTTGTGGATCGGGAGGTCGTGGGTTCGAACCCCGGCCGGGTCAAACCAAAGACTTTAAAGTTGGTAGTAGTGGCTTCCCTCCTAACGCTCGGGGCAAAAAGGGACAGCATTACGCCTGACTCGTCGGTGTCAGTATAATGGACCGGCCGGGTTCAGTCCCTGGGCACCTCATAAGTGCCCCTGTGCTATAATGATAGAAATGTCGCTGCGCAGTATCGGCAAAAATGCCGGCTAATCCCAATCCCTATCCCATTTTAACCTGCTGCTAGTGCTAATTGCTGCGGTGCAAACTTGAACTTATATATCGTACACCTTATTTTATTATTAATAACGCTGAAATGTCATTTACTAAAGAATTGTGTCAGGGTTGATTAAAGGGGGGTTTTGTTGTTAAATAAACCTGCATGTGTGTCATTATCGATAACATTTATTGAGCATTGTATACAGTCTAAGACTATTGTGAGGTCTTATGTTACATATCCTTCTTTTCAAACCAACGTAAAGGAAGGATGAGTTACCATGACATTTAAAAAACAACAACAGCGTAAGCACATTGTTGGCATTATTGTGTTGTTTTTTGTTACAATTATAATAAAAGAAATGTTAAAAACTATCGTCGTATATCTATGTATCAAGTGCATGATTATTATTTGTCACTGATTATAAGAATATTTAGGTATGACATGACACCTGAAAGGAAAAAGAAAAAAGTCTTTTGACTACTACTTTTAAAGCAAAACCCTGAAGTATTCTTGCTTAAAAGATTCACAAATTAAGTAGCACAGCATGATACAATCCAAGTGAACATTATCTTTTTCCCCCTTTTTTGTAGAATATGACGGCCGTTATTGGGATAGCTGTACAAGCTGTGCTATACCTCATATTATTTGAATTATTTTATGATATATTGCAAAATTAACTTCAATATGGGAGTAGTTAATTAACTGTCATCGTAAGAGAGAGGGTTCCTAGTTACCATTAAAGAACGTCTTTTAATTTTGCCTACACAATACTTGATACAATAACTAATGATAATATTGGTAACACTGTAATACTGTTATAGGAATAGTAAAATTACAATCGTTCTTCTGTGCAAGCTACATCATATTTATTGGTGTATAAGGAGGTTATTACAGCCTTGTTCTAACCCTGCCATAAGCAGTTATATAGATATAAAAATGATGCAACTAAATAAGAAAGCTTATACAATTATCATATAACCTGTGCTTATGAACATACAGCTATGATATTTTTGTGTTTGTGGATTTGTATATGAATACGGGTTTATGCAAAAATCATGCCGGATGTAACACCCGCCCCCACCTCTCATTACAAATGAAGGTGATAAGAGATAATGACATGTATATTAAACTATCGAATGCCACAATTACGGAAGCAAGTAGCCTTCTATTTATCTGTTGTCCCAGTGGTACTTGTTGTATAATTAGGGATGAATATTTGTGTTGTATTGTCACTGTTTATCTCGTGCTAGTTCCCTTTTCATTTATGTTAGAATTCTCATGAGATCTTTATATTTGTATGCAAATGGTAGTTATCAAACGGGTTTTACGGATGCATTTAAGTGACTCTACTAGTTTATCTTAATATGCTACACTTTCATAATCAGTGTGTGTTTATCAATCTAAGACTTGTGCGATGTTAAACAATCATGTAACTTGTGATCTCCAAAACGTTTTTATGTACGGTAAACTTACTAATATTCTAGTTTTAATCTCAAATGCTGCGTATAATTGGGAGATAGTATCAAGCAGATGATTGTTATCAATGTAAACAAAGCACAACCAATTATTTCTATGGTAAAACTTCATGTTGACAAATGATGTGTCAATAAGTCATTGTTAGAAAGTTTGTCTAAATCCGGAACCTAGTGAACCGCTGTTCTTTGAATTTGTTTTTACATTTGTTTTAGGCTTCTACTGAGTGGTTCCTTATGTGCAAAGAAAAATATTTTGGGATGCTATGAAGCTGCTTTGACATTTGTGGCATGTTTGCCTTTCTTTTCACGTGTTTACTTCCTGTAGAAAAACATTAAGTTTGTACATAATTAAAGTTATTGGTTCGGTCAGTGCACATTGACCTAAATAAAAACTGTTGCTAAACAAGCACACCAAAACGGTGTTAACGTCTTTATTAGCGATTAAGTTGTTTAGACACATGTATCTGAAAGAACAATGTGCATTTAAAACCTTGTTTTAAGTAGTTTGAAGTGTTCCTAATTGGAAGAAACCGACTTTTTGTATGTTTACATTAGCAGTGAAGTTTCTATTTTATGATTACAAGGACTGGATTGATGAACAAAATACCCAATATTAAACAAAACTTTGATACACTGTAAAAGTGCACCACCTCTACGTTTGTCAGAAAGTAAATTCTTATTTCCTATGCTTGTCCAACAAAGCTTTCACTGTGAGTTTTATACGAAATTTAGCAGTGCTTTATCATATTCAATTACGTTTATGCTGGTTTATCACTGGTTTATCACTGGTGTAAACGTGGCAAGAATTTATGGACCGATCCTGCCATAAAATACTATTAGCGAGGTATCTGGAACTTTAATCAATAAAGAAATTGGCATTGCAAATAGAGAAAGTTAAGAAGTTTGTAAACACTTGATCCTGATATTGGCATATCCCATGTTCGAACATAAATTAAGCCGTTAAGTCACATTTACTTTTTAATTTAGCGTCATTGTTTTAAAATTGTTGCAAAATTGGTGTAATGTATTAAATTGGGATAAGACGATAAAAACATAATTTTTTTAAAAATAAAAATTCAGTTTATAAAGTAAGCAGCAACATTTGAACACATTTTTTTTCTAGGGAGAACTTGTAAACAATAAAACAATAAACATATTGGGGATGTTTATCTTCTACAAATGAGGTTAACAAAACATGCAGAAATTACGCATTTCAAAAATCGTTTTATATACAAGTAGATGCTTTATTTTTGTCGATTAGTCATCCAGGTCGGATGTGACACTTTTCACTATAACCTGCAATCATGTTTATTATTATTTGGACTTGGAAGCTCCGGACTGCGAAAGTTTATAAATACATTGGAAAATTACGTTGGTTTGTGAATGCCTGTCGTCATATATCAAAAGAAAATCATTTTATACAGATGCAACATTGATTAACTCAAAACGTAACAAAGAGTTTATGCGATGTTTGTTTATTATAAAATAAAAAGGCAATGGTGATTGATTGCAACTTTTTCTCACGTTGCACCTACTACTTGGTTATTCAAATAAAATGTCTCTTAACTAAGCTCCAAAGTTTGAAATGTAATTCATTATTTAAATTCTAGCCATAGTTTTTACGCCAAAGTGACAGTCGTAAAGAACCTTCTGACAAAATTTTAATTGAAGACTTTTTATCAATGTATTTATTGAACCCTACTAATGACGATTTCTTCATTGGGTAAAGATAACGCAGAAAGTCACCTATGTATATATTTCGCTATTGACACGGATTAACATTTCGTGTCAATGATATTCGGTATTTCAGGAATCAGTTATTTAAACACTATAAACACCACTTTATCACATAATGTACATAGCTCGTGCGCCAGATATTTTGTTTTCTATATCAGAACTTTCAAGCACTAGCATCGAAAATATACAGTTTGCATATTGCATTAGCAGTACAAACATATAAGCATTGAAAGTGAAAGTTAGCAGATAGTATTTCTTATATTTAAGGAAAATGCCAAAAATCAAATAGATCGTGTACTATCTGAACCGAACTTTGCAAAATAATATAAAGCCATGTCTACAATTTTTCAAAACATTGTGTTCGTCCAAAAGGCGTCTGTTCTTATTTAGAATTAAGTACATGCACACATATAGTCAGATAGTTTAGACAAATATCATCAGAAAAATTCTTTGCAGCCAATGATCAGAAAGTTTTTGTATTTTCATATTAAAAGTTTTGTTGCCATTGTGATGGGTGTTTACTACAAAGCATCCAATGCCGGGCTCTTTTTCAATCTATCCAGGTTCCCATTCAAACTGTCCCTTACACAATCAAAGGACCAATACATTTCCTAAAGATTGCTGTCGTTCCCAAAACTTTTCCTGGCAAAGATTGCTGCCGTTACCCAAACTTTCTATAAGTCAGATCATATTCTATATGATATTCAATAGAAATAAATCATATGCATGTCATGTATCGTGTTTGACTGAGCGAGGCTAATCTGTCGACACATACTGATACTCTGGCTTTAGTGTTATAAGGGCTTATGAATGGAAATATATTAATGAAAACTTTCTCAAAATGTACGCTTTTAGCGAAGAATAACTAACCTTATTAAAAAAATGAATAACTAACATCCTGGAAGAAACTTTTAACCACCGTTTCAAGTCTATTGCATGAATAAGGAAACATTATAAAAAGTATATTTCCTTTAGTAAATGATAAATATTGTGATAGAGATAAATAAAGAAGACACAGTGTAACCAACGTAAATGTTAATTATTATATTTTAATTGTATTCTTTATAAAAGCTGTTTATCACACGGTAAAAAAATCAAAATCAAAATACGACAAATATGTGAACATTCAATGCGATGACCGCAATTTTTAAATTTGCTAATCAGTGTGCAGATACTCTTTCATAAAGCGTACATAGCCGTTGAATATTTTGCTTCAGTAAAGTTGTCTACTTTTTGGATCCTTTGGAACAATTAAAATTGGAGAGTCCTAATAACAATCACTACTACAGCTAATATCAGGCATTAAAAATGAGAATTAAATGTTATTATAAAGAGGACCAGGTTCTGTGTTGAAGTTCGCCAATAATAATAAGAAAATATGACAAGGTCCTATGAGTATTGCAACATATCTTTAAATTTAAAAAGGAGCATGACAAAGGTATTCACATGCTAGTCAGATGTAAAGATTTCAACCAAACTGTTACGGAACATTTTATAAAATAAAGAAAACCCATCAGATTCCGCCTTGAAACGGCCAGTCGGCAAAAAGGGGCTAACAATGGCAAAGGGGTGAAAACAGAAGTAAGAGTGTGAATTCCTAATTTCGCAAAACATTCAATACAATTTTTTTTAAATATGGAGAAAATAAATGGACAAGGCTAAGGTTTATATTTTATTATAAAACCTTAATAATAAAACAACAAACCGCAAAATGGTCAGATAAAATTATATATAGAGAGGAAGAGTGTGGAGAGAGTGGAGAGAGAACGAAAGAATAATTCTTTTCGTATATGGTTTATGCATTTGCATTATCAAAGAGATGTTTTTGGCTGTAAGCTTGTTATAAACTATTGAATTAAGCTGCACAAACATTCAATCTTTAAGACGTTCCAAGATTAAAAAAAAACTGTTTGGAGAAGCCAGTCAAACACTGTATACTCCAATGTATAGTATACGTTTTGTTAAAGTTGAGATGTACAGACAAGTTTAACAAAGAGCATATTTAGGAAACCGCCATTTTGTCACTGTTTTTACATAAGCATACCAGTTCATAACGTGATTATCTACTTTAGCAAATATTGATTTTTATAGGGAATCTTAAACTTGAGGGTAATCAAATTTGCCCTTGAAATAAGGAAACTATTTAACTAACTTAAGATTTATAACGAAAATGTCAATAAAGCATGTATCAGTTAGTGATAAATCCAACATACCTGATTGTCCTGATTTATCAAAACAGATTTTCAAGGACTTCAGACAAACATTAATGGCAACACAAGATTCAATTACAGACGTTGTCAATCAGATCAGTAAAAAATATGGAAAATGTATTAAAATATTATGAATATAGTATCTGTTTTATAACTTTCTTACCGTTTAACTAATGGCATGTTAAGTCGCTCATTTTTTTAATTTAAATGTTTTAACTAATAATTGGTATTTTAAATGAACGAAGATATATACGCTCGTACAAGCTGTTGTGCTCTACTGGCAAAAGTAACCAACATTCAAGATGGCAGCCCCCATTGACATTTGCGATCCAGTAAAACAAACGCCAAAGAAATTACATTCGTTAGTTGATCGGTGTTGTTTTTGCGGGATGTTATTTCTCCAGGTTCTGATAACGGGTAGTGAGAGCAAACACACTCAAAAACAGTTAAAAAAATTGAATCAATGAAGAACGCCTTCAGAATAGGAAAAGGGTAGTGATGTGTTTGTCGCTGTTTGACAAGGATACCGCGGTATGACGAGGTTTCTGATTGGTCAAGTTTGACGTCATCGGCTCATTAATATTTATAACTTAAAGGTCACTTCGAGGCGACCTTTATCGGGATTTTATCAGATCTTAACCAGCGGAAAGTAATGAAGCGAAAGTTAGGATGTGATTTTAATGAGATTGAGTGAGGAGTATCTTAAACGTATACTGCCGTATTTACTTTATCAACTTCTGTCGCTAAGAAAAGTCGACTAACATTAAGCTGGTTATCAATTGGTAACTTACATACTGAAAACAGTTTCAGACAAAATATTATATAAAACAAATATATATAAAAGTTCACCGCATATACAAAAATGGACACAAAAACACAATCGTACATATTAAAATATATTTAAACTGGGAGCACTAAATCCAGATGAGATAAGCACTCATTGTCGATTAAACACATTACTTCAATCCTAGAAAAACATTAACATCGTATTTAATGATTGTACACACTTCAAGTTTTACAGAAACAATGGCTTTAGTCTTACATTAAGTTCATAGTCATTCTGACACGTGAAGTGTCAAAAGCATTACATTATATGATGAACAAGTTTGACAAAGATGTTATAACGAAAATATTGAGCAATTTATTAACATGAGTTATAAACATTCTAATGAAATTGGTAACATATTTTGGTCTGCCTATAACAATGTCAATCAATAATAATTTACACAATGTGTGATGATATGGCGTGCGCTTGGACAAAATTGGCGAACCTAATGAGAAATATTATTAGCTACATGGATCCAAAGTAATATAGCCATATAGGGAGTTCGTTTAGTATTGCCAGGCAAAAAACACAGATGCAGTGCAAATTAACTTGACGCATGGTAAATTTTGGTAATCGCTATAGAATTAATATTCAATAACAATAGCACTGTGATATAAAATGAAGTAGGAGTAAGAAAAACAATTGAAAACACAAAGATAAAACGATCTTCAAGTTGTGGCATTTCAAATGAGTGCATATTGCATAAAGAAATTGTCTTCATTTACTTATCATTTGAACACACAAATTCTTCATGTTGATTTACAATAGAATATTGCTATTCTGAATTATAATATATATATTATATATTTAGGGTTTATTTGTCAGCTGGGTAAACAAATGCATAGTTTAAATCGTCATTGACTTTCAAAAAAGATTCTCATTAACGAACTTATTTGTAGAAAGGAAGAATCATTCTGCAATTACTGACAAAAACAAACGCGTTTCCTAGTAAGCAGAAATACAAACACTGTTGTTAACCGACCATATCCATGTTATCTGAAACATATATTAGCTCGATAATATAGACTATATTGCTAAGATATTGTATTGTTTAATCTTCTATGACTAAAGATCATTTATAAGTTAACAACCGATTCACATAAAGAGAGGTGCCATTTTATACTTTGTGAAATAGTTTAAAACCCCTGATAGGTGGAGACTCGCAAGTACATGTACATGTACCGTACTCAATTTTATGCTGCCAAGTATGTAAGTTTGTTGTCGACTGTAGCTCGTAGGTTCTTGATGAATCATTTCTGCTTTACCCTACTACAAATAATGTTAAAAAAATGAAATAACATAGATACTATCTATAGAGATAAAATTGAACTTTTGTGGGCGACATTATTACCATATATGCAACATAGTCGAATAGGAGTTTATGATGATAAGATATAGGTGCTGTTTCTTTAGAGAAAAGTTTAGCGTTTGTGCTTGTATACAATAACGGCCTAATTGAAGCACCTTAAATATCACGGTGACCAAATTATCTAATTATCTATACGTACACAACAAAGCTTCTCTAATTTTCAATAACACATAAGTAATAAGAAGAATGGGCACTTTAATAGCATTCAAAAGGCATGTGAAGTGTTGTTGTTTTTTAATTTAGATATTCGTTCTAGAAATTCAATGGTTAAGCTATTTGCTTTTGTTAATTGCATTTCATTACAAATTGAAATATATTGCATTTAATTAATCTTACAGTTTTAATTAGAAATGCTTTTTTGATAATATTTATAATCTTTAAATAAAGTTGTCAAGTTTTAGGGCGTTACCTCGTTGAGCTCGTTTTGTTTGCTTGTTTAATGAATGCCAAACATCTAAACACGTAAAAAATTGCTTTATCTTGAGGAAAATTGCATGCAAAGTGAAGACAACGGCATACGCTTAACAGGTTATAGATGACTTTTACGTTCCAGGATTTGATTCTCTTATTAAATTATCATATCAACTAAATCTATTTTCTCGTAGCAGACTTATTGCGATAAGCGAAACGCAATAACGGGTTAGGATTTCTTTTGGTATTTACTGTCAAATTTTGTCTTGAAACGATATAACTCCAGACTATGCATCGCTTATGTCAACTTTTTAAACCATCTGACACAATCACTGTTTATGTCGCTGTTACTATATATGTACTTAGGGTTACCCTAACAGGATCTAATTATCTGTAAGTTGAATGTTAATGAGAAAAATATTATGCAATAGAGAACCGACGTGTTACGTTTATCATCACAATCATCTTTATCATAAATATCTTCCTCACGTCACATTATCGCATCATATCATTATCATGATCAAAATCATGAACATTATCACCATCAATATCACCATCACTTTCACCAACATCACCGTCATAATTTCTACGATTAGCAGCAGCAACAACAAAAACATAATTATAGTAGACAACAACAATATTGTTCCATTGATTGTTGAAGTCGTGTCTGTTTGCTTGATTGCTTTATCGCCTGATACACACGTTTGATTAGGGCGTCTGGTGCAAATTACTTTAGCGGCTTTATTTTTGCATTCAGGTCAAACTTGTAAGAAAGTGAGGGAAAACTGCCACATATGAGCTCCGGATAGCTGTGTTTAACATGAAGTCCATATGCACCAGAGATAGGGACATTTGATCACCTATCAAGGTTTTTAGGTAGAGCACCAATCTGGTTAAGAAAGCGCATCAATCAGTATTTTACAATCTGTATTGTCATATATCTGACTTGGAGTCGACACAGTTATCCAAAGAAAGACAGTTACTCAATAATGGTTTTCTTTGAAATCTACCAAAATAACCGAAAGCAAATAACTTAATTTTTCTATGATTGCAGGTATGCACAGTATACTTTAAAACAGTTATGCGATCTTTTTGGGGATGACCATTGAATTGTATATCCTTCTCAGTGCTAAAACCTGTGCGTCTGTTGATTAATTCCTGCTAGGATTCCTCTTAATTTAAAACACGCAGTATTTTCACTTACTTGGTAAGATGGTTTATAGATACATACAACTACATTCTGAATATACTGACGGATTTCCTTTATACTGTTCTTTCCTAACATTAACACTATATCATATTTCTCTCAAAGTATCGTTGAATAGATCAATGGCACAATTCTAAGGACTGTATTCGTGTCTCCATAAATTTGAATACTCATGATATATTTCCATTAATGCGTAAATTCTCTGTACTCCTGTTGCTACGAGAACAATCGTCTTTACGGTCGAGCAGAAGAATTTCTAATCAAAATTACAAAAATGGTAATTTTTGCAAAAGAAATTAATTAGATTACTGGAAGTAAGTAATGAAAAAAGAAAATAGCAGAACTTTTGTCGCCATGACACGTTGCTTATCCTATGTTGAACCAGCATGAAAAAAGGCGTTGGAAACATACCCAGCAAGGCACTTATCTGCTTTGTACACTTGAACGCTCGCCTTACGTCTATGAAAGATTTACATTTTGATCGATTTTCATTAACGTATTTAAGATATCTCGAAGAACGAACACACGAGCCTGTCATGAAAAACACATTGCTTCTCGATCATTCGTCCTTTGAGATAAAAGATAATCTCCTCAAACACTGTCAAAATCACAGATGTTATAGCTTAATAGTTATCAGTTTCAACTCTGCTTTTTATTGCGTGTTTGCATCCATGGTGAATAGTTACAATAGTTAAATACTTGACTTATATAACTGCGTAAAATCAGGTGCTTTTGCAAAAGTCCATCACATCATCAGTTGGTTGCTCCCTTAACATGGTCAGGAGAGATAACAACTGTTTCGTTCATAAGCAACATGAAACCCATTAATTTCTGTTCAGTAGCCCTTCTGTTATCCAAATCAAACTGTTGCGTTTTGTGTGTAAAATTGCTCAAAATATTAAGCCCAATCATCTGACTCTCCATATCTCTTGATCAAAGTGTATTATGCTTCCTTCTTTAAGTCTTGCAGAAATACGTTTGGAGAAGATCCAACTTGGCTAACCAGAAGTCTATTTTTGCCGCCCTGTAGTAGTTGCAATAATAGCAAGTACATAAATGCTCTTCTGAATACCAGTTTTCCTTTCCTGCACTTATTGTTCAACCGTTTTATATAACAAGTGGAGACAGACCGGTTAAGAACCGTTCATCGCACAGTTGTGTATATTAAAAGAAAATGAACTTGACTGATTTTATAGAAACTCATTTGAACGCAATGGATTAACTCTCAGTGTAAGTTAATATTGACTTCCCCACGAGCAGACATATTTGAATTTGTGATGAAACATCTTGCATATTTATTAAAACGGAAACATTAAATACTTGATAAAACACGAATAATATACATGCTGACGACACGTTTACGACAGTCTTGAGTCTGTTTATTGGTAGTTTGCATAAGAAAGTATGCTGATTTGCTGCCCGCGCGGTTTTTATTGATGCTGCTCAAAATGACAAGAAATGTAAGCTACATGAGGAAGGCGTAATATTTGCTTGTGTTGAATCGATTTACAAATAATCTGATTGTGGACATAAAAAAGTAGATATAGATCGTGACTGCGATATTTAAAATTAATTTATTTCATTCATTTCGACGTATACTCCTTGCGATTAGAAAATAAACAAACGCTAATGTCCTCGAATTTTGTTCAGTAGTTAATTTTAAAATTTCCGGACAATATGCTGATTCCCGAAAGTACAGGTTGGGCTGGCTGGATGAGCCGGTGTAAGACCTAGCGGGCGGGCGGGGTAAGTGGGGAGGCAGGCATGCACAGAGCGAAGAGCAGATATGGGAAGATAGACAGATACAGATAGGTATATTGTGAAGGAGAGATAATAAGGAGAAGTTGTTTGAACAGACGTCTTATATGTGCTGAACACTATTGTTTTTTAATCTGGATTAAACTACAAACATGAACGTTATATGTACATTTGAATGATATTTCTATCAGCTTGTACCAGTATTTCATTATCTGTCGACTCGAAATGTTGATCCTCGGATTTGCTATCAATTGTAGACAGATCAAACGCATGGATTTTCAGAACAAGCAAGCATACACATATAATGCATTGAAAATTCACTAAACTTGATTGATTGTGTACATCGCAAATCCAAAATGACACAAGATATATAGTCTTGCATAATAAAAATTAATTGGGACCATTCAGCCCAGATCAAATAAACAGTTAAGTTCACATATATACACGAAGTTATTATCATTTAAGACCTATATGTTCATTTTCCACTCTAAGCCAAGGATCATATATGATATATATATATATATATATATATATATATATATATATATATATATATATATATATATATATATATATATATATATATATATATATATATCGGCTCCAGGTACGGGAGGCCCAGGGTTCGATCCCGGGCCGCGACATACCAAAGTCGTTAAAAATGGTAGTGGTATAGCTCCCTTGCTAACGCTCAAGCAAATATAAGGGTAGTTCCACGACTGGTTGGCCCGGTGTCAGGATAATGTGACTGGGCGTGGTATCATGCCAGGTGTTCACGGCATGCTATACACAGTGAAGGCAGCACTATATCTGCTTCAAGTGGACACCGTCTCCAGATAACTGAAATACTGTTGGTGGGACGATATACCCAATAAACAAACAAACAATATATATATATATATATTTATATATATATATATATATATATATATATATATATATATATATATATATATATATATATATATATATATATATATATATATATATATATATCATATATCATATATGATTAAGAATATATAAGACAAGTCCTATGAGCATTGCAACATATACAAAAAATTGAATAGGACCAAGGTATTCACTTGCAAGCCAAATGTAAAAGTGAGAACAAATCTGTGATTAGTTATTTAACGATAAGAGCAAAACCGAAAGTTACCGCCTTGGAACGGTCAGTCGGCAATATGGACCGACTGAAGTGCTTAAACCGGTATTACATAGCTCTAACCTCGCACCTCCTGATGGGTTTCTCAAATGCAGGCAATGAAAAGAAAACCGATCCATTTGAATAAATGTCTAAGCGCTGAGGCTTTGTTTGACGAAAGCAGTGACGTCATTGAAAAATAATGTCAACATAGTGTTTAGAAGAGAGAGGGGTATTATTTCGATTAGAAGACAGGACCATAGAAGAGTAAACGTGTCTAAACGGTTTACTATTAGGCAGACTTGATGATATCTTGTATGCATTAATTTAATTGCCGAACTTAAAGCAATTTTGATGGTAGTTTATCATAATTTCAACGAGAGTTTACATCCGCATTTGAGGTGAATTGCTGTGCGCAAGGTTATTAGTGTGGTCCTATTTAGAAAGTAATAAATGTAGGATAAATTCACTAGAAAGAATAGTGACCTAAATGGAATCTGTTAGAATTGCAAGCCAAGTCAATAAGCAGATATGTTGTATTGAAATTAAAGTTAGCACGTATAACTGAATTATTGCAAAATATAATTGAACGTTTTAAAATACATAAAATCTCTTTAAATGGCATTGTTCGAGACATATTGCTAAGTGTTTAATCAAGGGACCTGCCAGTAATTAAATTGTAAAGCGTAATGCGAGATACTTATTCATAACTATGTCATTTATAAGCCATTGACGCCATTTTAGTATTGCTATCTAACTGCTGAATCACGCGTTAATTGTTCTTTGATTTAAACTTAAAATGACATGGACTATAAATAACATCGACCCATGTTGAATGTTTTGGATTTCGAGGGTAGAGAAATGGTTGTATTACTTGTTCAAACGTGATTAAAATCAGAATATGTAATATAAAGTCGTTACGATTTCTATGCAATCTATAGCAAAATCATGTCTCTTGATATGTCAGATTAATATGGCTCTTTTTCAGATAAATGGAAAAAATAAGGGCTTCAAATCTGGTTGCATAAACTCAATGATTTAGTTGTATTTATTTCATAATTAATGAAAATATAAATTGCATTTTATATTACCATGTGTTCTTCGACTAAATATTTATTTTTTGACATTTTTGACAGAAGTACTAATGACCAAGTCATGACAAGCAATGTACTTTTATTAAATAATATCTTTGTAGTTGATACCTTAATAATACAATTTATGCCTACTTGAAACTAAGCACATAAATGTAATGGCCGTTATTTTTTCCAGTTATCTGAAAAAGAGCTATAATATCAGATTTTGTTCAATTCGGTGTGACACATATTGCTAAGAAATGTGAATCAGTTCTATATCCCTTCTAATTTTTTACAAAGTTATCTAAATCCTAATGGTCAAATTGATATTTAGAATATTTTCATTATATTTTATTTATACGTTTTGTTTAGTTATATGGCGTATGTTTCAGACAGTTTTGACTGAAAGCCAAAACAAATTACTGGCACGGTTGATTTCTTATTGTATACATTATAACATGTCCTAATAGAGGGACGTCCCTGGAAGAGTTGACTGCAAATCTATTATCGTGTGGATTTGAATGCTAATCGGCAAAAGATTTAATATGAGATCATTATCTATCTGACCTTTGGTGCACCGATGGTTTTACCAAGTCCTTTGTCTTACAATTATAATAACTGAATGATGTGATGTGTATGAAAATAACTAAACTAAATGTAAACGGGAAATCAATGATAAAAACAAAACTTTGAAAATAATGTTCTGAACTACATGCAAATCATTCATGTTTGACACAATGTAAAGTATCATAGTACCAAATAACTAAACTTAACAAATGTTAAATGTAAACAATATATTGTATAAAAAAGATCAATGGTTTCCATGTTTCATTTAAAGCCGTCTTTTGACAATGTTGACAGACATCTAATGATAAAAAAAGTTAAATGTATGCATTGTTTTGTTCATCTTAATCCAACGTATCTTTCGGACTCTCTCAGACTCAACTATCTTGGAGTCATATTATCACATCATTCTGCCATCTGCTCTGAATAAGTACAGCTTTTAAGCAGTAATAAGATCATTTACTAAGAATAAAGTCGTATAATGAACGCAATTTCGTGTTAAATCCTGGTGAATAAGATGTCTGACATATCTTGCCATTTTTTTGCAATGTTGACTTATATTATCTAAAATTCAAGGACAATGTCTTCGTTCCTTTAATATAACCGTTTGTGTGCGACCTATTGGTCTTTTTTATTACGCAGCCTCTACAATATATTGGCATCACTGTCTCGAAAGTAGGAGTGTTATGTGATATTTATTTAACATCAGACAGAAAGTTTGTGGTTTTTCATTGGCCTAATGTAGCTTTGATCATTTTGACAGGCGAAATAGATTAGAAGTACTAAGCAGGCATTTATTTACCGATATAGTAGATATAGCACTATTACATTGTACAATGAGGTTGGGTAAGAATTGCATGCATCGTAAATATCGTTAATTTTCATATTATATAAGGAATGTTTATAAATAAAATATTTGAAAATATCAGTATTGCAGTATATACACTTAGGCAAACGACCGAAACTGCTAGTTCAAAATATGTTAAACATTGCAGGCGAAAGACATTTTCAAAGTAGCGATAATCTTATTAAATTATCTTATCCAATTAGAGTAGGGCATCTCCTACGAATTCATCTTTTTGCCATTTACAAAACTCCTGTTGCCTAGGAATTTCTGTCTGGCAGTAAGTGTCAAACGTTATCTTGACATGATATTACAGCCGTCGTGTGCAGTGATAACTGCAGGTAAATATATATCACACCTCGTCTAGACAATAGCTTTTTTTGTGACTATATGCACGTACATCCTACGACTAGGTTCTTAAACATTGGAATTTGGACTTATCTGTGTAAAAATACAATGTAATACGAGAAAATAAAGTGTGATAATAACTTATGTAGATGTATTTCTTTTAATCTGCAAGCATTTTAAAAATGATTATACGATTATATTACTTTCACGAAATATACTCAATATGAAATCTAATAGAATTATAATGAGGAAAACGCACTCGCAGCCAAACGCTTTAAACTCTGCCTGGCTTCGACCAATCGAAACTGAAAGCGTTGGCCGATTGGTGCATTGGAGCATGAGCGTGACACCCATTCGGTTCGAGTACTCAGCTTTCGCATGCCGTTTTTGAATAGGCTTAGCTAATGAGAAAATTTATTCTTAGGGTTATACCGCGTGTCTAAAGTATTTCATTGTACAATATAATATTACAGTGAGTGTAAGATTCTTCTAGCGTGGTCGTTTTGTGAAATAAAGTAAATTTCAAACATCTTCAATGTTTTTCTTACAAGTACAAATGTAGAATAAATAAACTTTAAAGATTCTAGAAAGTAATTACAAACCGTATCAATTACGCAGTAATTAGGTGGCAATAGCATGTGGCATTCAAGTAGGCTATCATTTCTTTGAACAATTTTCACAAACAACCGTCGAATAAGGTTTGTGTTGTCAGGAACATAGATGAATATCAAAGTTCTAAATTGTCTTGTCGACGCTGCTGTTGTTTCATTAAAACTCGTTTTTCTTTTCCAAAACAGGTCTCCATAACGATACGGTACGATGTACGAGCCACAAAGACTGCCCACCTTATAGTGTTTGCTCGCAGGGCAACGTCACCATGCAGTACGTCTGTGTGTGCATCTCCTCCGTAGAGCCTGCCATAAAGAACAAACACTGCCCAGGTAGGAGAGTTTGTTTGCTTTAAAACAATCTCATCTTAACCCAAGCAAGTGCCAAGTTTCCTTTGTTTGATATTCACTTTATGGTCACATTTTATATCACACTATCAATGCCTCTTAAACTAATCTTATCGATATACCTGAAATTCACTATCGAACCCTATCGTGCATTGTTTTGACATACGTAAACATGAATTCCGAAGCGTTATCTACAATTAATGGTGCTGGCGTTGTAATGGTTTGATTGCTATATACTTTTCCGATAATTTTATTGTTACATTTTCTTCGATATGTATGTCAAAGGGAGCCCTTATTATATATGTGACCGTGAATGGTAAAACTTATTTTGCTGAAATGCATAAAATTCTATTCATTTAGAACTATGAATTTAAAACGTGTTTATTGGCCTATTTATGTAAGCGATATCAGCGTATTTTAAGTCAGTTGTTCTTCACATCAGCAAATTGTCGCGAAATCCACATTTAACTGACCCTTTCATGATACTATTCTTCACAACGTACATTTTCATGAGTATATTCGGTAACATCTTAAATGTCCTAATTAGTGACGAGCCTATTCCTAACAATAACAACCAATGTTGCATTTGTAGCGGTCCAGTTTTCGCTAAGGCTCTGGAGCTCTGGGAAGCTCAGAACTTATCCCGATCCTTGCCTGAGGGAGAATCTTTTATTTAAATGATATTTTACAAATGTTATAAAAGGAAAGAAAAGATGTAAAAGAAAAGATTGAATTATAACGAACAAACAGGTAGACTAAATTACCTCCCGTTATCATATAATATAAAACAATTATAGATATAAAACGATTCCTCTACACATTTACGACTTGCATACGTCGTGCTTATATCACAAACCGAAATATTTGGGTGGTATTTCGAAGTAATATGCTGCACTATAGCCATACAATGGATGTTTGAATGTTACAAATAACAGGAGACATATATTTAAAAAAATAATTTAGGAAATCAATTTAGATGCAATTAAAGTCGAATAACAAGTTGACAAATGCATTGATTAATTAATTGGCGTAATAATTTTTGATTGTCAGAGTCGATTTTGGCTCCACCAGGAAGCACAGGGGTCCTTGGTGGTATAGCATTTCCCGAATCAAATTTCGGCTCGAACCTAGGTTGGGAACAGCAGGATCAGGTGCTGATGAACACTTCTCAGGTAGGTCAAAACCATTGTAAACTATTGTATTGCTTCTGTATTCAACAATTTTCTTTCCACATTTCAATATTACACAAGTCCCTTATTAATTCTAAGATCACTTGCATGGTAAATTTACTATGGCACACTCTATATTAACAACTATAGTCAGAATCATTTCGATCTTTTAATACAAAGGCATATTTTATACATCATGGCATACTTATGTTGTATGGCCAGACAGTCAACATATCGTCCAAAAATGCACCGCACTGTGACGTCATCGGTCTGTAACATTAAGATTCCTAAAGAAAATCATTGACCATCTTACATTTTTTGAAAATGTTGTAATTTCATTTTTTTCCCTCCTGCATGGTAGGTTAATTTTGGTAATGGTTATTTGTAATCCTTTCTGCTGTTTGTAATGAGGTCATAATGCACTAGATTCGTAGTATGTTACTTCGCATATAGAGGCATACACAATTAAACCATTGTTTAAATAAACACCCAGTAACCCTTATAAATGTTTGCACACAGATATTAAAAACTGTATCGATTAGAGATGATGAAACAGTTATTGTTTGTTGCTTATCGTCATGTTAAATGTCTAAAATAATTGTCAAGGAAAATGGAAGTTGTGTCCTTATGAAATATTCAGCGAGATCTAATCAGTACCTAATACTTTTATTGGATGTTTGTGAAGGTCACAGAGAAAAAGACAAAACTGAGTAATGCGAATCTTTGCATTAAACAATTGACAGCCATAATCCTTCTACCTCTTTCGCAAATAAACTTGCCATGACGCTTTTGGCGTCCCATCACTATCTCAATATCAACCGTTTTGCGACTGCATGAACCAAATTCACACAAGAAAACCGTTCACTCAGCATAAATACAATTTTACATGTTTTCAGTTTACTGTCTAGTGAAATATTAAGCATTCCGCATTAAACACTGTTTATTGTCTGTAATAAGTAGTGGATAAGCCGCCTTTGAAGCCTTATGAAGGATAAAAACTATTAGCCGTTTTGGGCCCTTACAAAAAATTCAAAATTTATCATATGCAATTCATACTTAACATAAGCACGAGATTAATATGTATCATGGCGTTAACAACTTATTCCCAATGGTATTACAACATTTACATATTGTGCAATACCTTACCTATCATGTTGGTACTAACATATAGTATAGGATAGAGTCTATTAAGACGTTTCTATAGAAAATAGAAGCCAAAACGAGCGCAGAAACGTCTTAATAGATTCAATCCGACTTAAAAGTCCCCGCCTCAGTTCTACCTATTCTATCAAAATGACATTTAATCCGCCCAATAAAACTGTCAAACTTTCAATCGTCTTGACGTGTTCAAACTTGTCACAAATGGAGGAGTCAAACCAGAATGCGTGGTTTGAAGCACATGTGCAGTTGAAAATAAAACCATTTAGCAAACAAGATCGATCTATTTGTTCATTACACAATAGAAATTAGAAAGTTCTATTGAAATAAATCGCCAAGGAATTTGAATTTTCTAAGTTTCTGATTGGCTACGAATGTAGGGCAAGTACCAATAATTTTAGAATATTTGCCAAAAATACTCGGTTTAAACAATTTACACTTACAGCTAATAATAACTATGATGTTCTATTTAAAATATATATATGCAATGCAGGTGAACCTTGTCATTAACAGCCAATTATTACTTTGAGGTGTCGTCAAGGAGCATTTTTATGAGTAGTTGAATATCAGTCCATGTTTTCCTTTGCTTTTGTAGTTATAGTGCTTTGGCCCATTTACTTATGTAAATTTTAATGCATAAGTTGACATTGTATGTGTTTCCCTAGACGACACACCGCATAATCAACAACGGTCATATGTCAGACGACCCTCTTGAAGCAGCCTTGAAAATATTTGTACCTTTGGCATCCTTACTAGTTCTTGGAATCTTCGTCACTGTGATTGTTCTTCGTTACTGGAGTCTTTGCCAAAGAAGACAGAAGCAGCGCAAGGGTGGCGCTATCGTGAAAGCAAGTGAAGACATTCAGTTATTAGACAGAATGGATGTGGTGAACAAGAACCCATCGTACTTTCAAGCACATACACAAGGCGGGAACAAACGCGCCAATATTGTTGACATTCCGACAGAGTCGATTAAACTAATGGAGGTGGTCGGGGAAGGTGCTTTTGGACAAGTATTTAAAGGTAGGTGGTCTAGTTATTGTGTATGAGCACAAATACAATGCTAAGTAGTATCTGCGTTGTATTCATGTATAAATGTTATATCGTAGATTTTCCTTAGAGATTACAGTCACGGTCTGTATTGTCTTGTAACAAAAAAGAATATTGATTTTTAAGAATATATATAAAATCGATAGTTTTTATATGATAATATGTAAAGAATATGTTCTTAACTATAACATAATTTACGGAAGTTTGTCTGTCCTAGTAAAACAAGGTAAATACGAAGAAAACATGCTGCGTTACATTTCAAATTACACTCTTGATTAAAATAGTATAATATTTTTAAAAGCAATAAAAAGCGATTAAAGTAACTCAAAGTTATGATGGAAAAACCATCGTAAATTGCGGTTTAAATACATGTGTTTCACATTTAAATAGCGTGGCCCGTAATAGTAAACCAGGAATCATATACCGTGATGACACAATTGTTTAAAACACATAATTACTTATATGTTGCCTTTTTTCAGAAGTTTACAATGAACTCCTACATTTATCTTCCAACATGCCAGTAGGATTAAAGCGAACAGAAATGTATAGTAGAGATATTAGCAACTGTTAACATTAAAGGAAAACCATTGCAAATAATAATAAATTAATCCGCTTTATTTTCTGATGAAAAAAAAATAGTAAAAAAACAAGCCCATTTAAGAAAGGTTTCTGTTTGATTTACAGTTATACCCAATGCAGTTCATCTTTTAAGACAAAACTGTCCAATAAACGGTAAAATACTCTCTAACTTTGGCGTCCTTTCGTAATGAGAGTTTCGTTTCGCTATGGTTAGTCAACAATAATTAACATTATGTTGGGAAATAATTAAATTATTCCGGCATTTGTTCAACCGCTGATGCTTTGTTGGTGGACACGTATATGATACTTACTAACAGTGCTGAAACAATTGGATACACAAACGTTAGCTGCATAACCATACAGAAATAATTATAAAATAGAAATATTTGTAACATATATACATATAACATATATTTCGTTTCAACGATGCCAAACACTTTATTATTTACTTTTTATGTTATACACTCCGAAAGTAAAGTATTATTTGTCAGTGCTGCACAGACGATATGACTAAATTTATCGTCGCAAAGAATAATTTAAAACGACAGTCGAAAGATTTGTAACCAAAAGCGTTTAAATATTAAAAAAACAACAACTATATATCGACGATATTTGAATAAGAACTTGATTCAACAATTTTAAGAATATATGGTTTATAGTTTTAAAAACAAGCTGTATTGGGAAAATCCTAATACATTGAACGTGCAACAATTCTAGAACAGAATACCCATTGTGTACAGATTCGTGAACATCTGCAACATACATAGCTTATGTAAGTGTATTATAATTAGACCGATAATTTAGACTTTTTCTATTACAATAATCGTCTTCAAAGAGTCAGATTTAAAATAGATTAATGCATTGCATTTTCCAATATAATTACCGCCAGGGAAAACGTATTCCCTTTTTTATCCAAATTGGCAATCGACCTTCCAATATCATACTTGATGTCATTAAACGCAAGGAGACAAAAAGTTTAAACGTTTTCTCTACAAATACTTTGATTCGGATTATCTATCCTTCTATTTTCTGGACGGAGCGTGAACTTTGCACGGATAACTGTGACTAATATTTGACTAATATTTGCCAACTATAATTGCATTGTTAACTCTTTTATTATTGAATTTAATGGCAGGATGGACCAATGACTAATCTGATCAAGTCTGAAACAAAAAGAAAAAAAGATTCACGTCGGGGTGGCAGATGTTACTATAATTATTATTGAATATAACGACCTATTTGGAAAGCCGGGACTGTTAAAAGCTTATCACGACATAAGACATATAGACATTAATTCCTTGCAAGTATGCCCTTTAAGCAGATGGAAATATATTATCTTGCATGGTCTCCAGAATGTTCTATTATACATTATTACCAATAATGCACATGATGCAGACATGTTAATTAAAGTGTGTTTATTTGGATGTCTCAATTATTATATTAATCGGATACCATTCCTTGTTCTAGCATCTTTTCACAGCGATTTTGTTATAATAACAGGTGAGTTGCTGAGCACAGATGGAGACCAAACAAAAGGCGTGAAGAAAGTTGCCGTTAAGGTTCTGAAAGAAGGGGTGTCCAACGAGGCAAGAGAGGACTTTGAGCGGGAGGTGGACATCATGAGTACCTTTGACCACGATAACATCCTCAGACTACTTGGCATAGTGTCGCGTAGTAAGTTTTGTTTGTTCTGCCATTTGTACAGGATTATCTATGTAATGTCTGGCCTGAATACTTATACTTGCTTATTAAATTAAATTTGAAATGTTTTGATTTCACATTCGAAAAAAGTATGTTTTAAAGGCGTATTATATCTTATATAAACTACAACAGATAAATTATTTTAGTCGCGTTTGAGTCTTAAGTGTCAGTTAAGCTACAAAGAAAACAACACTCTATTAACTCTACTTGTATCGTTGACAAATTATGCCCACACACAAAACTGTTCATGTTTGCATTGACCTTTGATCGTCATATGTTCCAGATGGCGGAGACACGCCATATATGGTGTTCGAGTACATGTTGTACGGGGACCTTGCCGAACTCCTAAGGAAAAACGACCCATCCATCCGAGATACTGCAGCAGCTGTCATCTTGCAGAAGGTATCCCCTTCATTAGCATGATGATGATAATAACATTTTGAATAACATCATCATCATCTTATACTAAAACAAATTGTCTTTTTCAATTTTAATATTTCTTGTACACCAGGAATATATACTTGTATTACCAGGAGAAGGTGAGTTGTGTTTTTCCTTTTCACTACTGAGAAATGATGGCTATCTTGCTTATAATTGAAAATGAAACTTGAAATAATTGCACACCTACACTTGATAGGTCATACGGTGCCGATGAACATTTATTCAAAACCTTAATAAGCAAAGTATGAAAATTGAAAAATTACAACTAAGTGTCTACTCTACTTAAATAATCTTTAAGGTTTTATTTTAATGTTAACCAGCAATGGCATCTTAATGTTTGTAATGTTTGGTCAGCATCGCCCTACTCCTTACAAACGTTCACCTCTCTTTTCGATCAACACATATTTGGAGATACATTAAAATTATGTACCCTTGTTATCTTACCATCATATTAAAAGCTTTTGCTAAGTATACGTCTACAATATGCAGAATAATTGTTAATGCATTTTTGCTTGTTTAACACCACAGATCAACTTGATAGACATTACGACCCAGATCGCTAACGGCATGAAGTATCTGACCAGCCAGAGGTTTGTGCACCGAGACCTCGCCACTCGGAACTGCCTCGTTGGAGAAGGGCTTGTCGTCAAGATATCAGACTTTGGGATGTCTCGGGACATTTACACTTGCGATTATTACAGGGTATGTTCTTATTTTCTATTAAATATATATTAATAATGGATAGTTGGAATGATTACAAAAAAAGAAATTCAATAACAGTTGTAACGGAAGATTACCAGACGTGTGTGATACGCATAAACTAACACTATAAGAAATGGACGTTAGGCTGAAACATACCAACTGCGAAGATTAAATCACACCGTTAACTAACTGAATGCAAGAGTAAATGTAACCAAATTTTAAAGATACATTTTCCCAACAGATCGGCGGCTCCCGGATGTTGCCTGTCCGCTGGATGTCTCCAGAAGCCGTCAAGTGGGGACGCTTTACCACCGAGTCTGACATTTGGGCCTTCGGTGTTGTGCTCTGGGAAATTTTCAACTATGGCAGGCAGCCGTATTATGGTCATACAAATGAGGAAGTACGTAAAGATTCAGCCTACTAGTTATTCTTCAAGTTGTTATCTGAATAGTATTTGTCACGAGGATATGGTATGTGTAGGTTTGAAAAGTGCTTATCTGCACCAAGCAGTCGACCAAAGCACATACTAGACCAACAAACAGTATGAAATTAAAAATAAAACCAGGTTAAAATGGACAATCAGTTATCGAATGGGCATTTTAAATGAATAAGAATTAAGACTGACTATTGATGTGACGGTCTTGGGAAGCACAAAGACGTGGCGCGAGTCTGATTTCCAATGCCATTATCCTTGTTTATTTGTGTTAATTAAACAGAGCATAAACACGGATATTTATTCAATAAAAATGACACATTAATCATCACACCAAGTTCACATCAAACGTTTTATCAATGCCACATAAATCATAATATCAAGGCCACACTAATCAAAATATCAAGGCCACATAAATCATAACACCAAGGCCTCATCATCAATAATAACTCCAGGTCACATCTATCATTGTATCAAGGTCACATCAATCAAAATATCAAGGCCACATAAATCATAACACCAAGGCCTCATCATCAATAATAACATCCAGGTCACATCTATCATTGTATCAAGGTCACATCAATCAAAGCACCTATGCCACATCAATCATTACACTAAGATCACATCATCAATAATAACATAAAGGTCACATCTATTATAATATCAAGGTCGCATTAATCAAAGCACCAAGGCAACATCAATCGTAACACCAAGACCACATTCATTATAACTCGAAAGCCACATTAATCGCAACACCAAGGCCACATCAGTCATAGCACCAAGGCCATATCTATCATAACACCAAGGTGATATCAATCATAATTCAAAGACCATATCAATAATGACACAAGGGACACACCAATCATACCACCAAGGTGACTCATTAATAACACCAAGCCAGATCTATCACCAAGGCTACATCTATAATAACACAAAGGCCATATCAGTCTAAACACCAAGGCTACATCATTCATAACAACAAGGTCAAATCCAAGGGATATCTATAAAACTGAGAAGTATTATTAATAAAATTAGTGCAAGCATCGAAAAATGTATTCAAGTTATGTATTTCGTTGTCATCGTACAATACTCTCATGATCTTTGATGTTATAGGTTATCCGGTTTCTTGACGAAGGCATCTTACTACAGCGACCGGATGAGTGTCCCTCTTTGGTTTACCACGTGATTCTACAATGTTGGAAACTTGATCCCAAGGAGCGTCTACCTTTTGACCGAATATATAAGTATTTGGTGGAATACAGCAAACAGCTATCCAGGAATCAACACAATGCCTCGCTTGATGTTATAAACGAGTATGAGATCCCGCTGTGATCTTAATGGTTACCGTTGCAGGTAACAGGGTTCTACTTCTTGTCTGGTTTATGTTCACATAAACCTTCAGACTATTGTGAAAAGAACAAACAGATAAAAAGCATGTCAAAATGTCAAATATTCTTGACAAGTTGTGCAGGTAAAGGACTACCGCAAAAGTACGTTTTATGTTTAATGTGTCGTAAATGAGATGACCAAAGTATCACAATGTACGATCCGCTTAGATAGATGACAGAACAGCATAAGACCGTGTCACGAATGCCTTATCAGAACCTTGACGTGCACTGTTTATGAATAAAAGGAAGCATCAACAGCTGAAATACAATACATATTAAACATACGAGAACAAATGTCTTATTTCATTTGGCAAAATCGAAAAGAATGCACTGAAAGTGTTAGCACTGATGTGATTCCTTTACTCGATCGGAAAATTATCAGCAACATAATCAAAAATATGTAATTCTGACATTGTCTCAATATGTTGTCGACAATTTAACAATTTATCTCTCTGAAATGACTTTACAACACTGTCGGAGCTACAACGTTGCGAAAAAGTTGTCATTGTTACAGGAAATACACCGTTAATTTAGTATAGGGTCACACCATTTTGTTTAAAACTGTCAAGTTAGTGTTTCTGAATGTCCAAAACTTATACCCATGCTCTGTCATGGATTTATCTCTAGGATGACGTTGGTTGAAAGATAGAGAGATATACATCTACTGAATGTTTATCAATTCTTGGTACTGTTTTCTTCAAAGAATAGAAAAATATGAAGAATTGTCTATCAGTGTTTAATTATGTTCACCTTTGTTATATTGTATGTGCAAAGGTCTTGAAAACAGAATTGCATTTCACAGTTAGATTCAAAACGGGTTCATTTTTCTAAATAAGAAGTTGAAAAAAAAGAATTGATTTTCAAGTGACTATTATGTTTTACAATCAAACTGTACGTTAAGACCCATTTACAAGTTAAAAAGGATTCCTGTGAGATAGAAAGATGAACTTATTTTTCTTAAACACGGGACTATAGTTCTGGACGAAATTTTAAATAATACGTTAAAATAATATGTCCCATCTAATGGCTAAATTAGAGAACTGCATTTGAAGTACTTTAAACAGTGTTGCCGGACAACATAACAAATGGAATAGCACATATTCAGAGAGACTGTTGAGAAGAGATCAACTTAATCTGACGATGTGCGAAATTGCTATGATCTAAATATTTTTTCTTCAAGTAATTTAAAAACAGACAGGCTGCTGTTAAGAAATAAAATCTTGGTGTTTTATGTGCAAAGTGTTAGCGTAGCCTTGTTTCCAGGGTGAATTTAGCCCCGGAATATACTTCACAAGAATATTTTTAAAGTTTAGTGCCTAATGTGTCATACTGTATTTTAATGTAGCAATCAATCAATTAATTGTTTGCTACATTGTTTTATTATCTGGATTTTGTGTCTTGGGTTCGCCTAATTTCATGTATTTATAGTACGAAAACTGACCATGCGAAATATATATATTTGTGTGTGTGTGTGTGTCTGTGTCTGTGTTTATTGAGTTTATCGTCCCATCAACAGTATTTCCGTTATCTGGAGACTGTGTCCAATTGAAGCAGATATAGTGCTGCCTTCACTGTGTATAGCATGAACACCCAGTCACATTATCCTGACACCAGGCCAACCAGTCTCGTGGAACCACCCTTATATTTACTTGAGCTATACCACTACCATTTAAACGACTTTGGTATGTTGCGGTCCGGGATCGAACCCTGGGCCTCCTGTACCTGTAACCGACGCTCTACCGATTGAGGTACCACAACAATTTTTAACGACTTTTTAACTTTTATTTAACTCTAACCATTAGGACACGCGCGCCACACTTTTGTTCTTCGGTCTTGGTTATGTATCCAATGAACAACTATGTTTCGCCAAAGGATCTTAGTCTTAATTCTCAAAAACACCAAGGTTTGTAATTTCTAACAAAAAGGCACCAGAATCTGTTTATACATTGTTTATATATTTATTATGAAGAAATTTATAACTGCTGTATAGGTATATACTAGTGGGAACAGTCCTTTTCCTTTTAGTAACTGTGCACTGGAAAAACCCTGTTTGCTTGTGCATATTTTAAAAGCAGAAATAGCATTACCCCATTTAAATGACATGTTGAAATCGTGAAAATTCTGTTTCATTTGTTGTGATTGTCATATAAATATTGACTTGTATAAAGTATTATATGATTTGTTAATGTTTATGTTTGTACACATTGAATAATGTTGAATAAAAGTTGATATAGAATGTCTTTTTATTGTATACAATATAATAAAGAGGTATGCGGATACTAAAACGAACATATAAAAAAAAAACATTTAGCAGGAAAAACACACAAATAATGAAATGCCAGCAGATCAGATACACCCTTAGCAATATCGATCTGCCGTAGTACGGACTGTGGTGTTTCAAAGTTTCATCGAATACCTTAAACAATGTAGGTTTGATAAAGGATACAGCAATAAATATAAGAATAAAGTCGAAGTACCTCTGTGATGGCACTAAGGACAGTGGAAGACCTATCTTGAGACACTATTTACATACATCAGTGTTGATTTTTGGAATTTTCGTACGTTATTGGTTTGTCAGATAACAATGCAATCAGAATATGCTTGAAATTACCATACCAGATCTGTCAGATGAGGCGGTCGGATTCTCTGAAATTGTCTGAAGAAAACAACAACACACCATCTAAATAACAACAGTACATGATGCTGGGAGATTTAGAAGGCATTACGGTGAAAAACAATCATTTTCACTTGAATTTGATCAAATAATGTGGTACTAAAATGATATTTGTTTGAATGATAAAAGTGGCTCAAAAGAGTTCTTTTTTTATTTTTAATGTCATAAGGAGGTAAACCTGCAGGAAAAAAGCACTCTGAATACCCTGCATTTCCAGAGAAGGTTTTAGCATATAATGATTTGTTTGCTTTCCGAGAATGTCATTATGAGTTAAATGTGTTCTAAGCTGTAAATATATCAATAACATGTTCTCGAACATTAGTGTACCTGACAACATTTCTTTAGTTTAAACAAACAACTCTTGTTTATATTGTTCAAAATGTTAATTTACAAGTCATTCGTTTTAATTAAATCATGTTTCATTATCGTAAAAGCATACACACTTTATAATCTAAATCAATTTAAACTTATTTAGGCTTAAGTTGTATCAAACAACACATGACATTTTTATAAAATGACAGTAAAACAGACAGAAAAACATCTGACAAAATGACTCCTAAATAAGATAATATGAAAATATCTTAATTGAATAACAACAGATATTAAAAATGAACAACATCTAGCCAATGCATAAAAGTAATTGTAAAAGTACCAATCCATCCGCGCACTTCCTGAAAGTGAAAATAAAAATATAAATAAAATATCTTATCAAACTGAGACAACAAACAGCAAGCATCTGTATCGGAATTAAAACGGATACAAGTACATACACACAAAATAACTTTTATTATAAAAACATTTACAATATGTCAGAAGATAAAAGGCTCGGCAAACGAAAATTTCTAACGAGCGATGACGTATAATAAAAACAATTTAAAGACGCCAAACGATAAAAATGCAGTGATGTCATATGTCAGAGTTAAAATGTGAAATTACAAAAACACGAAGGAAACTATCGAAGTAAAGAAATCAATCCAAACCAACAAAACCACATGTGGTAATGTGAAGAGATACTAGGTAATGAAATCCAAATATTATGTTATAATTTCTTCCAGAATATGCATATCAAATAATTAAAGCAAACATTTCCCTAGTTATACCTTTTGTGCAATTTACCGTTAACGGTATGGAGACTGCTCAAATTGTCTCATATATAGAGAGAGCACGACTATAAAAATGAAGAGGCGGAAGTCCGAAAGTGACTGTCCAATTTTAGCTTTAAGTCACGGTATTCATTTAGTGTCAAAGACGCAATGCAAGATTTTGACTGTAAAAGGGCCAATCACCAGCTATGCAATACAGTGAAGGATTCTCGGGTTGCAAGCATCAGCAATACAGTTCCTTTGTAAAGTTTTGTAAACATGTAAGACAATTTATTGAGACCTTTGATTTTGTTTATATAAACTGATGCCTTGCTGCTGTTTTCATACTGGTATTATAGTTTGATTCTATAAAATCATTGCGGTGAAATAATTTTGAAATTTGTAAACGGCTTCTTAACTTTAAGAAATCGAAAGCCTTACTGCAATCCTTTTGAAGTGATAAACTGGTTTTGTAGCATTGAAATTTTCTCATATTAATTGAAATTGAAATTAAGTGATTCTAATGACTGGAAGTGTTTCATTTAAATGTCAGGTATTTGCTTTTTTAAGTGTAATTTATAAAAGACCCGAAATAACATTTAAACACAATATCGTTTAAACAAACAACCCCTTCGTACCTAATTCAATATTTCCAGATTCTCACAACGGACATGCTAAAATATCCCATATAAAATCCCCTGCCTAATATTGATCAATATAAGTATGCATTTTATGTAATGTCAATATTCATAAATTATACTTGACGGTCAAATCTACACTAAACTGGTTCATCAACTTGTCCTCATGCTTATGCTTCAATGTACTTATTAAGTATCCCTTTCACGTTATTTTAAAACCGGCTTAGTGATTGGACATTACTTAATACGTATACTGTTATTATATTACTTATAGCATTTATAAAACATGTTTGTTAAACCATGTATCATTTTTATGAAGAATTTCTTCAGTCAGTTAATACACAGTATTTTCTAACATGTGGGAATGGCCAAATATAATCCCTGCAGATTTGGCGTACAATTTCTTTGTAAAGAAACATAGACCTACTTTAAACACTTTCATCAACTTTTCCGAATATTAAACGCAAATCATCTAAAGAATTCTTTACCAAATTACAACACTGAGCCTAGATACTGCTTGCCAAAAGGGTGAGTGTTGCAAATTAAAAAGGAAACACAATCTCAATTTATAGGTATACAATATAATTTATATATTAGATATGTTTGCACAAAAAATATAATTCAGTGTACAATAAGAACGAAATAAGTCCAAACCTTGTGAGGCAAAGTTATGATGAAAAGTTGTATGTATATTGTGTTCAGTTTAACTGTGTTGTACATTCAACATAAATTAAATTATTATGACCCGGATTTTTGTGAATGTTTTTCTTTCATGTTAATTGTTTTAAATATTTAAAAAGTTAATTTAAGTACTAAAGTACAAACACAAACAACTTTATTTATAATTTAACAGAAAGAAACCAGACTTGTTTATCTACGAAGTCTATTGTTATGTTATAACTCTGACGTTGAACAGGAATCTGACAGTGTCAAAACTTTCTGGGATAGTCTCTACATTTTCAGGGAGAAGTCATTATTCAGAAAGGCATTCCTAAGGGAGACGTTAACATTTATTTTGCTGTGGGCGTATGACAGTTAAAATGAATAAAAATAGGAAGGTTTTGTAATATCGAAAACATAAAAACAAAGATTTTTTCTTGATTGACATATGATGTCCATTAACGTAGGTTAATGTCTTGATAAACAACAATACTCAATCCTTACTTTTGATACATAAGTAACATTGTTATCTAATTCTGCAAAGAATGTGTTGTTTTTTTACTTAAACGGTTTAACTTAACCTGTTTGCAGTCTTAATATGGTCTTAAATCGTTCATCTTAAATTACGTTTACCCTTTAGTTCATCTTATTCCATTTTTTCTAAGACTGCCATAGAGTAAAAGGTATCGGAAACAGTTATCTTTTAAGATGATTTACGAAGACTTCTATGTAGTTCTTGATTGGAAGTTGAAATAGGACGTTGTTTTATATATTTAAATGTATAATACCTTTAATCAGGACTTTTCAAGCAAGGGATGTCGTTTGACTGTAAAGAAATTGCTAAAATATTAATACTTTCTGTTTTGGGTGGTGAAAATATGTCCTAACGTCGAATAAAATAGCATCAATGGCTTATTACAGCCACATTTGTACATAATAGAAACGTCAGGTTTTAGAAGAAGAAAACATACACTCAAATTACACGAGTATTTTGTTTGCTATAAATATATAGTTTATTCGGTTTAAGAACGTAAGACAAAAGACTTATGTTCTTTCAATATGATACAAAACAACAACAACAATAACAACAAAACAATAACAATCATTAGTATATTGTATAATCTGCTTGTCTAAAAAGGTGTCAATTACAGACTGCAAACATACTTTTTTAACTTTAACTTGCAGCTAGGGTGTTTCCTTGTCAATTATAAGATATTGTATTCTAAATTGATCTATAATTGTAAATCGATTTGTCAGATGAACATTTAAAACCAAAAGCCTTACTTTGGTGTCAGATTCGAATTTTAAAGAATTTTACATGCCTAATTAGCAGAGAAATTCAGTGCTTGGACGTTTCATTCAGTCAAAAGGTAAAGCTTGCGTCTACGGAAAGAAGCTTTGGTGCTATATTTTTTTAGTTCTTTGGCCAGACGAAGTCACATCTGTTACATGTACATGTGACCCTTGTGTTTATACTTGCCAGTCTTCGAAAATTGTTACAGCAAAAGACGTTATATATAAAGAGTACGGAATCAAGTAGTAATTGCAACATTGGTAATCATTGGTATTCTTTTACATATTTGACAAGACATATCAATACATTCGTAAACATGTGAAATGAAGTGAAATTTGTTTAATGCGTGGACATTTTATTGTTAAAAGATTTGTCTTACTGTTTTTGACAATGGAAAGAAAACTGCTATGGAATAGTCTTTTGTAAACATCAAGGGGACCGTCATAATATTGACCGTCCGCGGTCAAGTGGTTAAGACGTTAAGACGTTTACTCCGGTTCATGTTCGAATCCTACAACCGACCACGCGTTGCTAGTCCTTGGGCCATATTATACTGCACATTGCTCCAGGTACTATGTACTTGAGTATATGTCCTACCTAAGATGTGAAAGTCGAAGGTAATTAAAATAAGTTGAAAGAACTTGTTTTCCCTTCGACTTTTTGAAAATATTACAAATTTTCATAAAAGGAAATTCAATATCCGTGCCATTTACGTGAGATTGCACCATAGGTATAAGGTGTATATCGGGATTTTTGTGCCTTTATTATTAAATATGCCAACTGCGGAATAAATCCTCAGCTTTTTATGATTTGTTATTAAACACGTATTAATTATTATTTCCTAACAATATTACATTTTATTTTGTTTGTTTGGGATGTTTTGTAAATTTCGATGATTTCTTTCGTATTTCTTACATTTCACTTTGGACACTGTTGGCATTAGACGTCATGACGTTGTATGTCGTCGTTAAATTGTTTTAATTATACGTCAGCGCTTGGGCTGTTATATTTCAAACTACTGTCAAATTTGGAATCTTTAGGCTGCCGAGGCTTTTATATAATCTACATATTGTAAACTTCTTTGTGTAGATTGTAGTTTAAAAGTGTACAAAATCAACTAAAATAAATAATACTGAAAAAAATGAAAGTGTTCTACATTTTATGAATCATAATGCATATTATATTATTGATTTAAACTACTACTATTATACTAACAAAACAAAATATGATATTGGTTTAAACACAAATATAAAGTATACAACACGTATATAAAAAGAATATAAACACACATGTAGTTCATTATGTCAAAGGGGCATAACTTGTTACAGCTTTTATCAAAACTCGCTATTAAGGCCAAACTTTAAATTAAGGCCACTTCTTGCCGGTCCCAAAAGTGGCCTTAATAGCGAGTTTCTACTGTATGTTGATAGTTTATTTTATTTTATTACTAGCTATTGTGTCTGTATACAAGTTCATTGTACCTGTTTAAAATCCCGATGCAAGTGCTTACTGTTAGGTGTCTCACTTTGACGGAATATTTTATTAACACTGATTGTTTTATATAAAAACCTTTAGAAAGTGCAAGGTTGGAGCGCTCCACAAACCAGATTTAAGCACCCTAGTCGGTCCGTTCCAAGGCGGTAACTGCTTTTTTTTTCTTTTTGTGCGTTATGTCTCGTCTTTGTGTTTTAGTCACATTTACATTTTCCCTGTTTGCCTTTGTCTGGAGGTAGTCTAGATTTAAATATCTGTGGAAATTTTGATTGGATCTTTTCTTATTTACCTTTTCAAACATATTTATTAAATATCACTCTTTCTCGAATTTTCTGCCTCTGTATTTAAGGTTAGTAGAGTCGCCATTTTCTCGACGTCTATTTAGAGTAAACGTTATACCAATAGCCGATCAGAAGAGGACCGCATATGAAGGTTTCGCACTGTTTGGCTGTCGAGTCCAAACAGTTCGGGTCCTGTGAGTTACAAGACGGCAAGTCTAATTGCTCGCCTTTACGCACAGCATCTATGTAAGTATTCAATTCTCTGTTATAAAAAGAAAAGTCGAAAATGTTCAACTCATTTGTTTCTCTAAACTTGAATTGAATTAGAATAGACCATCCTTTGACAGCATTTAATCAAGTGAAGCAGAAGCTAAGAATATGCTATCGACATTTAAAATTAAAACAATATCTGAGCGAACATTATATCTAATGGGATTAGTAACATATGCTGACAAGTTCAAGAAAGAACGTCGTCTCCATGTATTTAAATTTTATCTTTCTTTATAATGTGTAAAAGTCATATGAGTGCTATATAAAATTCTGTGGTACCGTTTCACTTTAATTTGATTTGCGACATCCTTTATTACTGGCATTAACATGGCATGAGCTTATGCCTCTCGTTATAGAAAAGTCTCTTGAATAACAATTTTGGCACGGAAAATACTCTTGTCGAAACAACTATTGATACAATAATTTATGAAGCTGGAAATGGTATTTTTGTGATACTTCTAAAGGGATATACAAGTCGGAATATTAGTCAATGTGCATGCTACGTCATATAAACTGTATAATAAAGTAATAGTAATATTGTTTTTTAAATGTCACACTATATTAGACATATTACTTAAAACTAATTTAAAAAAGAAACCAAGTTTCCATATATTTGAGGTGCTTATAAAACATACAAATCTCTGCAACAGTTATTATGATTTGTTTTTAGAGCATATCTGTATTAAAGTCTAGAAAGTGGTGGATATTTATATCTATTAATAGAGAGAATATAAAATATCGACAATACTTCTTTTAATTTTATTTGTGAGGTAATAACTTTGATTATTGCTAGATTCATCAAAATGCAAAATGTTTATTCACTGCAGACATTTTTCAATCAAACTTAAATTTCATATTCAAAAAGTAAACCTTTTATGGGCGGATACAATTTCTGGTTATCATTGTTCGAAATTAATGTTTCAACCGCAAGACTTGTGACCCATATTCTGTTCATTTGCTAATGCAAATTGTGAGGCTTTTCCGAGTTCTGATTGTTCAAAGAAACTATTTTGGTATGCTTTTAAGAAAGCTCGACAATGGAAGATTTTCTATTTAAAAAAATCGGTATTATGTATTTATCAGTGACAACTAGTGTGCAAGTGTGCATTAGTTCTGTCTGTGCCCCTTGCTCTAATTAAATATGTTAAATAACATATAAAACATCTACATTAGAGTATTTCGTTTTACTGTTGGTTAAGGTAATAATTTTTAAGTTTGTTATTATTTTTAGTGGAAAGTGTTTTCTGTAAAATATTTTTTATGTTTTATGTTTTATGTTTATTTTTATGTTTTAAGCAGATATTTGATATCTTTCATAAAGTATTGTAAAAGGCAAACAGTCCGTTCCCGTTATAACGACTAAAAAAACATAAATCTAAGATTAATAAACTTACTATAAGGACATACCTTTCTTTTAGTTAAATTTGAATATCAACCAGTCACCCTGGCATACACATAAATAATATTAACTGAGCGTGTCAAACGACAGTATGTGGTATTTTATCACATTCAATTACATTTGCGTTAGACGTTATTGGCATAAACATGACATGAGTTTACAGTTGTGGTTGTAAATATCGGAACTCCGCTGCGGCATAAATGAATTGGAATTTCGGCATGAACAACGTAAATCTCCGGTATAAACAACGTGGAGCTGCGGTATAAACAAAGAGGAGCTCCGGCATCAACAACAGGGAGTTCTGGCATAAACAATGTGAAGCTATGGCATACACGGCGTGGAGCTCTGGCATACACAACGTGGAATTCTGTCATAAACAATGTAGAGCTCTTGCACAAACAACGTGGAACTCTGGTATACACAATGTGGAGCTATTGCACAAAAAACGTGGAGCTCTGGTATAAACAACGTGGAGCTCTGGTATACACAAAGTGGAGCTCTTGCACAAACAACGTGGAGCTCTGGTATAAACAACGTGGAGCTCTGGTATACACAAAGTGGAGCTCTTGCACAAACAACGTGGAGCTCTGGTATAAACAACGTGGAGCTCTGGTATACACAAAGTGGAGCTCTTGCACAAACAACGTGGAGCTCTGGCATACACAACGTGGAGCTCTGGCAAAAACAATGTGGAATTCTGGCAATAACAATGTAAAACGGCATGTGAACACTATTAGAATATTTGAATTCAGTTAAGGACGGCGGGAGTAGGTATAACTTTTGGAGACTGCTGTAGACCTATCCAATGTTTGTGTTGTAGTTAAAGAAAAACAGTTTACTTTAATCGTGCTCTGCTAGCAGCGTAATATTTACTATTTTTTATTTTAAAAATGCGTTAATCTATATTTCACGTGTCATGCAATTTCAAAAGTAACTATGAAATCTGAAACTTATCTTATTGTTAAAGCTAGTTAGTAAAGCATAATGCACCAATTAAACTCACAATGTTTTAATTGTCGGATATACCTTTTGTAACGCAATAACCCTATAAAACAACATTAAAAAACAACAAACGGAAACTTCACTGTAAAATATTGGCTTTTATTTTCACATTTATGCTCTGTTATGGGTTCGGATCTAAGCGCCGATTCGCGTGCTGTTTCACTATCTAAGGCTAGCATAGCCTACTTGCTATAAATTGACAAGGTCGATACAGTCTATGCAGCCCTTTTGAGAGAAGAAGGCATTAGGGTCTGTTGACGGTTACATACATCTTAATAAGATTAGTTATTTTAGAAATAAATGGGCATTCCCAACAAAAGGTATTGGTCTTGTTGTAAACAACAAAATTACCAATCGCTTACTCAAATAAAATCTTATTTATATTAAAGGCAACCGTCCAATCCAATTACTAGATCAAAGGATCACGGTTGTCACTGCAGCCCTCTTACCTTGCGCAATGCACAATTACAAGGTTGATTAAGCTGTAATTTAGTCGATACCAGATGTGATTGCGGAACAACCTTTCCAATCCACTTTACAGAAATATATCGAATCTGTGCTACTGCATTATGCTAGTGGCATGCACAACGTAATTCTTATTAGGGTATGAGACGAATCGTATTTTTTTCGGTGTAGCTTTCTAACCACACACTTTACACAATGGCAGCAGGGACGAATGTAAAAGAGAGTCGCATTAGTAGAAATTGATATATAACTTTCAACAAAAAAGAGTAAACCGACAACTATTAATTAGAGTGAGTGCAAAAGTCTGCTTACTGCCGATCGTTATCACTGTAGACAATGTCATTATAATACAAATAAAAAATGTATCAAATGAGCGCTGATTGTGTCGAATAAGTGACAACTTTCTGCCACTAATAAAAAACTTGGAGATTTACAAATAATTTAATATAAGTCCTTTGTAAAAGATTTATTGATAAGTTAATAATGCATTTGTAATTATACACTACATGAACTAAAATTATTATTCATTGGTGATATTATAAAGAAAATTACCCTGTTTTAAGAACTTATGAAGACAATAAGCTAAACAAATATTGGTAGAAATGTTCAGGTATTACATTTTTTTCAACACATTTTATCTCATTTTACCAGTGTAGATATGGTGTTTGAACGGGTCAAATATTAAGTGTTAGTGTAATTCTTTTAAGTTATAATATATATATATATATATATATATATATATATATATATATATATATATATATATATATATATATATATATATATATATATATATATATATATATATATATATATATATATAGGTTCCTGGTTAGTATAATGGGCAACAAAATAATGCCTAGCCATGTTGGCATACCAACATATTTTTATTATTTTCATAACTGTTATTCTAAGGCTTATTATATGATCAGAAACGATATTCAACCCCCATTAAGTTAGGATATCAAATCTATGTTATTGTGAAAGCCTTTTACATTTTTAACTAGAGATAAAACAAACTGCCAATTAAAACAATTTCCATTTAAATTCATTACAGTCTTTTATACAAAACATAATGCATTATACTCCGAAATTGTGTCTACCTGTCCTGCTTGCCAACCGGTTAAACACATACCTAAATAAAATCTGTATTATAAGGTTTTGTTCCAGTTATATATAGTTCTGGCCAGACATTGTCTACAAGAATTCTCAATAAGTAACGACTGCATGTCGTCTAAATTATAATTATAACAAGAAAGTTTTGTCTAAATCCGAGTCTGGTTCATACAAATTGCTTTAAAATTTATTAATTACGCCACCAGTATATATATATATATATATATATATATATATATATATATATATATATATATATATATATATATATATATATATATATATATATATATATAGAGAGAGAGAGAGAGAGAGAGAGAGAGAGAGAGAGAGAGAGAGAGAGAGAGAGAACAGAAAACCTTTAACATCTATGATAACGCGAAAGGTTTATCCGATAATAGAAATAATATTCATTCACTGACTTGGCAGTCTGACAGCTCGCTAATGGCATGTTTCCGATGGTATTATTATGATGTATCGTCCAAAGAGTATGATTAGTATGTCGGAGACTATGGCAATTAGTATGGTTCGAACTTCTGAACAGGTAGAGAATATAGCGGTTACTATTGCTGCGAACGTCTGCTGTGATCTTTCAGCTTGGTGTTATCTTGTTAACGATTGTGGAAGGCGAGCAGATAAAGCCATTATCAATGCATTTAAGCAATAGCAATATTCCAAGTTCATCCCTTTGTTGTGAGGCATTAATGTTAATCTGGTTCAGTTGCAGTTGGTATTCTTGTAGCGGTTCTTACTTACACTATAAGCTGCCAGATTGTAACTGTATTTGTAGGATGTCATGATCCACTCAATAGTGACATCGAACGCCGAAAATTTTTTTACGGTAAAATAATTTAATATTAAGTCCATAATAGCTCGAGACGAGATAACATATACATATTGACCATGAATGTATGATCCTGATTAATTTTTCTTTTTTAAGATTAATTATTATATGAAGTTGAAAGGTTTTTTTTAGAATATTTCAAAAAATAAACAACCCCTATTTAATGACGATTCTTAAAACTATTTTGAAAAAAAAAGTTCAACGGTTTCACAGATCAGTAACACGCATGATAAATAAAAGTATTTATTAAATAGATAAATTTAAGTATTTTGTGTCTATTAATTTGACACAAATATACGGCATAGACAATGTGGCACCTTTGCCGATTTAATCCACTTTGTGGTGGATTTTATCTCTTGCATTACCATGACTCGAGTTCTATGCCCTAGTTAGATCGACGTCTCTAGAATATCCATAGGGGAAAGGTTGTCACTGATGTTGAAAAAAGTATCAATACAATAAGCACGATTGATTTGGGAAACCCTTTGATATTACCATAGGCATATTCCAAGAAAGAAAGAATATTGCTTGAGCGTAAGGTATGCCACATTTATTATTTAATTTACGAAAGTAATTGACAAATTTGTTTCAAATGTGTCATGATTACTAACCGAGTTGAATGACAAGATAAACAATTAAACAATATTCGGCTTTTATATCAAGTAATCGTACTTTCTTGAATATATTGTAAGAGATGATATGATCTAACAGACGTGAGTAAAATAATTGCTAACTTGAAAGCAGCTCCTTTGGACATATCTGTTTTGCTTGCATGGAAACACCTTTGTCCTGTGCCTTTTCTAATTTTGGTTTATGATGCAATGCTCATAGGACTTTGTGATACCCTTAAAGAGATTTCATATGAAAGTCCACGTCATTTAACAAACAGAAAAAAAATGTTATTTACTCTTGTCAAGTACATCGCACAAAATGCTATGTTTTTAATTCTACAAATCGTGACAACATTCAATGTTATAAAGTGAACCATATTTTCAAATGTTGCTGTTTATATTTAAATTGATGTCATGTAATTGAAATTCAAACGTCGGAATAGAAGAAGTTATTTGCATGCCACTTTGAATAAAAGCATGACATGACATTTTATTATGTAAGCTTTGCATACATACAAAAACAAAATCAATTCTTTTTATAGTGAACTATTCAAAAATAAATGTCAAAGTGTATCACCTAGCCTTTAAATCATACTTGCAAAAAATCATATCATAAAACTATTAGATGTGTTTTCAGCAGTCTCAATAATTCGTATTTTCAGACTTATTTTTATTTAACGGCACTTGGAACCTTTTTAATTTTCATGCTAATATAACCTTAAATATACTTTGAGCTCTGTAAACCTGTTGAAGCACACCATGCGTCTATAACTGACTATCAGTTCCAATGCATTTCCTTTTATGGTCATAACTTATAGTCGTTTGTTATGCATTGTGTCTTTAACAAAAGGATCTTCAAAAGAGTCCGTGGCAATCTATCTAGTCCACTGTACAACCCTTATAACTTAAATAGATACTGGTTTACTGCCATATATTGTTACTACAAAAGCAATCGGAACTTCTCTGGTTATTCCGTCCTCGGGACAATCATCTATCGGATGTATCTGGTACAATGGTTCAGAAATAACGATCGTTTTGTTCGCCGGAAGTCGGAATGCCTAAAATGTAGTTCGCACAAAACATAAACAGTGACATTGTCTGACAGCTGTATGTCTGCTGCAAAGGGTAAATTAAATTTGGATGATTCAAATTTGAAGTTTTACAGGCATTGTAATGTAGTGAGATGCCACCATTGTTTTGACGTCTGTCACAAAAACAGTCCCATTTAGGGAAATGGTCGAGGTCATCCGACTACCTACATACATCCGAGAGATGATTCGTGAGTTATCCGATTGACTACAAATGTAGAACATAGAGCAATAACACGCGACGAGTCGTACATGAACTTATGCGATTCTGGCCTTTCATGTTCCAATCAACTTATCAAATCAGCTTTTGTATGATATTTTACAAAAATACCAAAGATTACGACCTATAAACGCTTAACGTGTGTGATGGTGAAAGGTAAACCTGGCGGTGTTCAAATGATGCCTCCAGGCACACTGATATTAGTAGGCAGAATGCAGAACTTATTAACCTCTTCAAAACACGCCCTTTAATAGGTGATGTATTCTAAAGTTATTGTTTAAAATGCTTTGCTTAATCGAGGATTTAAGAAACAAAAACCGAGCTTTATAAGTTAATTTGGACATTTTAACATCGACTGCGCTGTCCCCTTTTTGGCAGTTGCACAAAAATGATGCTTATGCAATTCAATAGACAAATAAACAAACAGTTGAAAGTTACATTAGCGACCGTGTAAGACCTTTACATTCTCAACAAGGAACAAAAAGCATATTGCTATTCTTACGAGACTATCCTAAATATTTAAAGTGTTGTAAATCCGTCGGTAAGCTTGTTGCTAATTTGACTTGGTTTAACGACATGTGTCAAAAGTGTGTATTCGCTCTTGTGGAAACAACTGTGACCGACCACTTTATCCTCGACTGTCCTGAGCTCTCGTGTCATCGGCAATATATGATACAAAATTTGTAAATTGCATTTGGTGGAGACTTACTGATTTCTCTAGAGAGACATCACTTTATCGACACTCTGCTTGGTGTATCTGATAATTCAGATACCAAATGCATTCATAATGTTAATTACGTTTCATTTTTGAAGATGGTTTTCCGACAACTGCATATCATGTGGTTAATATTCTGTGGTTACATGTAAATCTGATACGTGTCAATCAAATAATGATTAATGTTACCTTAAGTACTTTTCAGCTTTTAGCACTCTTGGTGCTTTGATCGACCTGTCTATGTAATAACACTGTATGTACATAGACTCATCATCATCATCAACAACAACAACTACAACCACAACTGTTTACTTGAAAACCTCACATGTGCGATTATGCTATAACGTTTTTCTTGTTTCGCAAGTGTAGAAATACGAAATTTGTAGGATGGACAACTGGGATAATTTTTTTATAAACAAAAAATGCTAAGTACTCATAATTTCCACTTGATTACAGCTGTAAACGTCGCCACTTTCTGTATATTTGCGTGACCTAATTTTGAGCGGGAACACAACTTTATTTGACAATTCTAGAGTGTTCACTATTTAAGGCACATCTATTATTTATCACATAATCATGGCTGTCGATTGGATTGACATTATTACATCTGAAATTTACTTTATTTCATAAACATTGCAAAATAATTAACACATCGTTTATATTTTTATTATTCATCTTTTATAGAGCACCTCACAGCAAATTGAAGTAGTCAATTTATAAACTGTTGTTTAATTTATGTATTTTAAGTCAGTGGCCTAGTTCCCACAATGTGGTGCAGCAGCACAGTTTCACAGTCAATTCTTGCAGAAAAGTGACTGATTTGGAATTGGCATTGAGGTATCAGGCAAGTGTTTACTATGTATTTACTTTTCTGTTTCTACTTTTTCTGTATCTATTGAAGCGTCCATGAATGGATTAATACAATTATAGAAGTCATATAACTTTAAAAATATATAATTTACACTTTTGATCGACTGACAAAATATTTTAACATCATAGTATTAGTATGTTTCTTTACTTTGCATGTTATTGCCAGGTCAGATGTAGTTAGGTATTGAACTCTTTTACTATATATCAGGAACTCAACTAAAGGGGCCAACAGTTTGGTGTATATACTTCACCAACAATTTGTTCAACATGGATATGGACAAAAAAGGCCATGGACACACGGACAATTGTTGTTGATAAAAACACAATTGTCATTGGGTAAGTGGTGTCTGTACTGGGACTAGGAGAATGTATTTTTATATAAATATACATTAATAAGTAGTGTATCATAATTTAGAACCAATGTTGTTGTTATTTGTATTATTTAAATAATAAGAAGTGTTAGAGTTATCATAGACAATTCTATCTAAATCAAGTTTTTAGATGAATAGATATTGTATAGTTTACATCTTTATTTCTAACTTTTTTTCTTACCAATAACCAATAATATTCTACATTTTTCAAAACCCAGTACTGTTGAATCTAGATGATTTTTTCAACAGGTATGACATGTATGGACTGCATTAGCAGAGTACCCTACCATGGAAGCAGGACATACCAAGTTCAGTCCAGATTGGTACCTTTGAATGTGGCATATTACTAGGATACATTTTCACCAGTTTTTTTAAGTTTTGGAAAATGACACATTCTCCTAAAATCAGTGGTCGGAGGAGTTACAGACTGGTACACTTGGCTAAAATCCAGTTATTAGGAGTTACTTGTTGAATTTAATACATCAAAAGACATTCACACACTTATTAAGGAAGTATATTTTTAATTCACTTCAAATTATTTCAGTTCAAATGGCGAGTCAGAACAGTCAGTTCCATATCGGAAGTTGCTAATTCTGTGGTCAGGACAATCAAGAGAGTATGCGACATCCTACAGCACCTATAAAATGACATCATCGTGTGGTTGGTTAGTATACTGCCCACCCCATTCAGCGCCTAAACAATATTTTGCATTAGAAATATTTCGAAAATATTTGTACCAGCATTCAGTAATTGAGCTATCTAAAAAAGAGACAGAAAATAAATAGATTTCAGTTAGAACTACATTTAACAAATAATACAATTGATAATTGAAAAACTTTAATTTCTTTGTGTGGAGGTAAACAAATAACACAATTGATAATTTCTTGTATGGTTCTGTTTGGTACCCTTTGGAATGTGTTAATAAGATAAAGATTTGAGTGCATATGCCCAATTTATTGCACATAAAATCTCAAGAAAATACAGAACTTTTTTCAACTATTGTAGTCTGTTTACTACTGTTGCATGTGAATTACGAATTGATTCTGTTCCAGTATGAACCTTTCTATTTAAAATAACTTGTTCTATGATGTTTACTCTAGAACTGTCAATTAATACTGTTTATATATTGTTATATATTAACAGCTTGATCACTGAGACTTAAATGACATTAATTGTGTTGCCTTGATATTTCTAAGTACTAACCTGGTGTGTGTGTGCGTGCGTGCGTACGTGCATGTGTGTGTGTTGGTACGACGGTGTTAAGATTTATTTATGAAATGGCTCGTTTACTAAACGACAAAATGGTGTCACAGAAAGAACAAGCCTGCAACACACTAGTGCAATAACGTTTTATTTTAATAAACAATTAAATCTATGGCGTAACAAAATAAAAATAAATATATCAGGCAAAATTTGAGAATGTTAAATAAATGTTAGCTTACAGTTTGTTCCTTTAGGAGGTGTCCATTTAATAATCCAATTAATAATCCAACGTCGAATAATCCTGAAAAGTTTTCGGTAAAATGTCCTCGTAGATACGCACAGTTGAAATAATCCAAAGGTAGAACAATACACGAATGTAATTAATATAATTCTAAATCCAACACTTTTTGTATGTTTTTTGGATGATTTGGGGAAATGTCGTTAAATGTTTTGCGATTGTTACCTTTATCTTTTAGACAATTTTCCCTTGTCAGTTCCATTTGAATGTACGTTATAATTCTCACAGGAAAATTTACATTTGTATGAATTGTTGAATCAGTACATTTTCTGCTATCTAAGACGTGGTATTTCTCAGTAACTAGCAATCTGCAAATGGTTTTGATGCACGGTAAATATGCATTGTGTATTGTTTTAATATAAACACTTAAGAGTATCGGATAACGCTATCACCTTCGTTGGTTGTCGTCACATAAAACACAAAAATAAATGTTTTTCTCTATCCTGAACATCGTGGCCCCGTGTTCTTTGTATTTGATTAAGGTTTCTACTGAGTACCTGATGTACAAAGGAAGGTACTTTGGGAAGATATAAAGTTGTCTTGGCATTTGGTGGCATGTTTGCATTTCCTTTCACTTTAATTTTAATAGGGATGACAAAAATACCGTTTTTGCTACATTGTATCCTGATAACCGTAACCACTGTCAGGAGAGTATCCGGTTAACGGGATGTTACATCTGCATTTATATTTTTACGACGATATAAAATGATAACTACCTTTGGTTGTAATGCATTGTATTGTACATTAAGAATTTAGCATGTTGATCAAAACTGGGACAAGAAAGTTTTACATATGCTTGAATTGTGCGGACGAATACGTGGTCAAAATGTCGCAAAAGTCAGTTGGAAAAGGTCACCGCTTCAAAAGTTAAAGATGCCGTGCTTCTAAATCAAAAAATCTATGCTGCAAAAATGACAATCTATGGACAGTTAACATTTTAATTGCTGGTGGTTACTTGCGTAAATAATATCAAATTGGATACACATCAACATGTTACATTTACTAACAACTCAAGATCCCCTTGTCCGCAGCTGCATACGTTGCGTAACCATTGAACGGGCTTGGGAAGAAGTGGTTGTGGGAGGCGATTTAATTACCTAAAGAATGATCGTGTCGAAATACGAATTTAGCAAAGTGGGACATTTAATAATAATTATTGAATGTTATGGGCACTTTATAAGGTTAACCTGATATCAAATTGAAATCTGGATACACGTGCGATATCTGGTTAACAGGTTAACCGTTGACATCCGTATTTTTTAAGTTAGAAAATAGCACTTTTTCTAAGTTATTGGTGTGGTCATTGCATCTTTGCCTAAATAAAAACTGTCATCTAACACGCTCATCAAATACCGTGTTAACGTTCATTCATGATTAAGTTGAAAATCTAACAGACGTGTATCGGACGGAATAGGTGCATTGAATTCATTGTTTAAAACATTTCGAAATATTCACCAGCGAAAGAAATCGACTGTTTTCATTTATTTACAATGCAGTAAAGTTTATGTTATGATAACGAGGACTGGTTTATGCAATCACTAAAAAATAAAATGGAAAATAAGCAAAATTGTGATAAACAACTGTAAAAGCGCAACGTCATTTCGTTTGTCAAAGAGTAAAATCTAATTTCCGATCCTAGTCCAGTAAAGCTTTCACTGTGAGTGTTATACGAGACTATGTGGTACTTTATCACATTCAATTACGTTTATGCTGGTTTATCACTGGTGTAAACATGGCATGAATTGACGGCCCAGGCTGTAAAACTCGTATTAGCGAGGTCGCTGGTATAATCAAAAAAGAAGTTTGCATTGCTGTAAGATATTTTGATTAAATTAAAGCCATTGGAAGTAGTAACCACGTGATCCTGCTGTAGGGTTATTACACAAGTTAACACCAGTTAAGCCATATTTATTTTTTTTAACGTAACATCTTCGTTTTAAAAATGTTACAAAATTATTTCAATGCATTAAGTTGGAAAATGTTTAAATGTAAAACCGGTTTAAGCACACTAGATGGTTCCATATCGCCGTTCCAAGGCGGTTACTATCGGATTTGTTCTTTTTGATAAATGACTCATCACAGATTTGTTCTAACTTTTACATTTGCTTTGCATGCGAATACTTTGGTCCCTTTCCTTTTTAAATTTTTGTTTATGCTGCAATACTCACAGGACTTTGTCATATATATTCTTATTTATAATAAAATTCATTTTATAAAACAAACAGCAACATTTGAGCATATGATTGTTGTTTTTACTTGATCGCACTTGTAAACAAGAAAACTATAAAATGTTTTGCATGTGTTGTCTTTTTTTCCCAATAAATCATACTTACATTGCAAATAAAACATGCCGAAATATTGCATTGCAAAATCGTTTTATTCAATCATATGCTGTTTTTTGTATACGTTCCATACATGGTCAAAATGCTGATTTGCTTGTCGTTTTGTCATCTAAGTCTGGTGCGACATTTTACTTTGGAAATTTCGCAATCATGTTTGTGCAGCATTGTTAGGAACTGAAAGCAGTTGGCCGTATCAGTTTATAAAAAACAAAGGAATATTGCGTTTTTCGTGAAAACCTGTCGCCATAATTTAGAAGAAAATCCTTTTATACAGCTTGCAACTTTGAAGACAATTTGTCCAATTTGACAATAATCGTTACTTTTGCAATCTTATTTCCAACTTTTCTCCTTGCACATCTACATCTTGGTTATTATCAAGATGACACCTAAATAAGTTAGAAATGTGCTTTGACACATTTTATTATACTAATTCTAGACATAGTTTCCGTAGTAATTTGACTCGACCCAATGTGACAGTCATTAGGAACCTCCTGAGAAATTGACATATAAAGGCAAGTTTTTATCAACATTGATCCTCAATTTACATAGCTCGTGCTGCAAGCATTTTGTTTTCAGTATCATAACTAAAGTATCGATAAATATTACTGTTTGCATATGGCATAAGCAGTACAAACTAAATGGGCATTGAAAGTCTCGAGCTTTTGTGATATTGAAGAAATAGAAAAACATGCCAACACTTGATGAATTATGTAGACCCTGAACCAAACTTTCCAAAACATTACAAAGCCATTTCTACAATGTTTCAAAGTAATAATTTCGTACGACAGACATGAGACTGTTCCATACACAATACATTGTCATATCAGAAGACCTATATACCGCTTGCAGATAACTGAAATACTGTTAGTGGGACGATAAACCCAACAAACAAACAAAAGACCTATACATTTCCTATTGATTGCTGCGGTTCCTATAATTTTTTTCTGTCAGTGATTGCTGCCGTTCCCAAAACGTCTTTGTTAGATACTCAATAGAAATAAATCATATAACATCACATGCAAATTTATAACATTTATCGTGTTTACCAAGAAGAGGTTAACGAGACGATGGACACGTACCGTTACTCTGGCTTGGTGTTCTTATAGCAAATGAATGGAAAGTGCCAATGACGGTATTTTTAAAACATTTTTCAATATTCACGTTATTAGCTAAGAATGATCAATGGTTATTGATCTAAATTATAAATAAGTAACTTTGTGCGGTGGAAGAAACATTTTTCTAGTCATCACTTCCATTCTTTTGTTCGAATAAGGGAATAGTTCAGCATAGTCCTTTTAGTCAATGATGAATATTCATTGCGATGAAGATCAATAATTAGATAAGAAGACAGAGTGTAGCAAATGAAGATGTGATTTTTTATATTTTTTTTCCTGAAAGCCATGTGTATATAAAGTTCAACAAACATAGCAAAAATAAAATAAACGAGATAAATACGATAAAGAGTGTGTTCTTAAATACGGACATTCAGTGCGATTACGTTCTTTTCTTAAATTGGCAATCATCCAGTAGATTCTTTTCAAGGCATAATCATTGAACATTTCAAGTCAAGTTGTGTTGCAATTTGGAATGATTATATTTGAGTGCTTCCCAAGTACACCAATACTACTGATTAAAATAAAACATTAAAAAAATGGTGCTATAAAGAGGACACGGACAAGACTTTGAGTTGAGATACATGACAATGGCAAAAAGCCAAAACAGTAGCAAGGATGTGATGTGTATATTTCATACAAAAGGCAATGCAGTCTTGTTAACTATGGTGAAAATGGATAGATTATGCTAAAGTCTGCACTTTCTTTAAAAAGACATATATCGAAAACCTTTTATGACCATTTTCTTAAAGAGAGCATTATGACCTGTCGAAGGAAGCTGCACAAACATTCAATCTTGTAGACGTCACAAGTTTCGAAAATATGTTTTGGAGAAGTCAGTCAAACAGTATTTACTCCACTGTATAGTATACTTTTGCTAAAGTTGAGACAAGTTGATCAAACATGCTTTTTAGGAAATCGCCATTTTGTCACCATATTTACCTATGCATACCACATGCATAACGTGATTATCTACTTTGTAATGAGAACATATACAATACAAACATTGATATTAATTGAGACATTTAAATTCGACTCAAATCAAATGTGGCCCTGAAATAAAGAATGTTTTTAACTTAATATTCATAAAGAAAATGTAAGTTGAGCATGTGTCTGCAACTAATGAATCTGATATACTTGATAATGATTTATAAACCTAGATTTTCAAGAAGTTAAAATATAAAATTTAAGAAACTATGTTTAGCAATTATAAATTAACAATAATTGTGTATCTATCACATTTTTATAGCTTTTTTACCAGAAAACTGAAGAAATATTTAGGCGTATATTTCCTACATTGAATTTTTATTTATTGGTATGCGGTACAAAATACAGTCGATGAAAAGTATGCCTTATACTTTCCTTCGTCCATCGTGTGCATTCTACATGCGGAAAAATGCAGAAGTCTTGTGTTCGCTTTTAAACTTCAGCTCAAAGATCAACATAGACCGATAAAACGATTCAAATTTAATGTTTGATCGTGATTTGTTTGTTGTTGTTTTGTGTGTGTGTGTGTGTGTGTGTGTGTGTGTGTGTGTGTGTATGTGTGTATGTGTGTGTATGTGTGTGTATGTGTGTATGTATGTGTGTGTGTGTGTGTGTGTGTGTGTGTGTGTGTGTGTGTGTGTGTGTGTGTGTGTGTGTGTGTGTGTGTGTGTGTGTGTGTGTGTGTGTGTGTGTGTGTGTGTAAAATCTCCCTTAAATTGTTACCATAGAGCAGTTACTGTAAAGTTATTTATTGCGAACAATAAATGCGTCCCTAAAATGAAATTCACCATATAATAATGAACTTTATATTAATTTAACTAAAAAGGAACAAAACGTAAAAACACATAAAATAACAACCATTAAAACAACAAAAGAAAAACACTTTCTGATCTTAAATGGTCATGCTTCATACAAAATGCATGTTTCCCCCTGGGTATGGGGCAAAAACAGTGACCCTAAACTTACTATTAAAACTTGATTGACTTTATCATTTTTCTGCCTAACAACACGTTGGTTATCAATTGATAGCTGATCATTTGTAGACAGTTTCAAACCTAAACGCACGGTCTCACAAATAAAACTATAAACTATTTTCCTGGACGAAAATATACAAACGTTTATACAAAAAATGCACACAAAACACAATCGTACATATGAAAATATATTTAAACTTCGAACACTAAATCAAAATCAGATAAGCACTCACTGTCGATAAAACACATTACCTCAATCCTAGAAAAACATTAACATCGTACTTAATGAATGTACACACTTCAAGTTTTACAGAAACAATGGCTTTAATCTTACAGTAAGTCCATCGTCAGTCTGGCACATGAAGTGTCAAAAGCATTACATTATATGATTAACAAGTTTGACAAAGATATTATAATGAGAACATTGAGTTATTTATTATACATGGGTTATAAACATTCTGATAAAATTGGCAACATAGTTTTTTCTGTGTATAACCATGGCAGTCAGTCATCAATAATAATTTACACGATGATGTGTGAAGATACGACGCGTTCGTGGACAAAATTGGCGAACCTAAATAGAAATATTTATTAATGATTAGCTACAAAGTAATAAAGCACTATAGGGAGTTTGATAAGTATTGCCAGGCGAAAACAGAGAATGTAGTGCAAAGTTTGTTGTAAGGTTCTACATCAGCTACGATAGTATTTGTGTACTTATTATTAAGCTTGAAAGTTATGTTCTGTCTAGCATTTTGCAATGCTTTGAATGTAAGTAAATAAAACAATCTATGACTTGAAGCATGGTAAATTTTGGTTATCGTTATTGATTTTACATCAAAAGAACATGCGCAGGGAATATAAAAATGGAGTAGGAGTAAGAAAGACAGTCGGCAACGATTAGTCGGTTATCTGGTTGTGGTATTTATAATTAGTGGTTGGTACTTGGAAATTTCATGCTTTGACTAAGGCTTTGACGTCTTCATGTTGATTAATAATGGAATAAAGCATTTCTGATTTTTTAAAATATATAGAGTGAATTTGACAGCTGGGTAAGCACTTGCTTATTTACAAAAGATTCGTCTTTTACTTTTCACCGAGTTCACATTTAGGAAAGACATTTGTAGAAAATCTCCTAATAAGCAGAAATGTAAAACATTAACACCGTTGTTAACCTTGTTAAAAAGCCATATCCATGTTACCTGTAACATATACTAGCTCTTTTATACTGAATACATTACCAAGATTTTACAGTGTTTTATCGCATATAACTTATCTGTAATATATATTTGCTCCATTATATTGACTACATTACCAAGATATTAAAGTGTTTCATCTCATATAACTTACCTGTAACATATATTAGCTCTTTTATACTGAATATTGAATATATTAAAGCGTTACATCTTCTATGACTAATAGAACAATCTTTTAAGATAACAACTGGATTTACATTTAAAAGGATGTCATATTCTTGATAAGTAAAATTGTTTAAAAGCCTGGATAGGTGTTGTCTCGCAAGTAATGTAAGCACTTTTAAGCTAAGTATATATTTTTTTGTCTTCTTAACGCACGTAGATTATTCAAGAATAATTTCTGCCTTACTCTTTTATGAGTAATATGAATGTAGATGACAAAAATATTGCCTATAGAGACATATATTTCGGAAATAGAATTTTGACAAAGGGTTATTCCTCTAAAGTGTAGCATATTTAAATGTCTTGAACAATGTTGTGATTGTAGGTGTTAATTTAAAGAGGGGTTATTGTAATGTTGGAAATGTAAATAATGTAAAATAAAAGTTAGGAGCTTGTGATGCTGGGAGTGTTTATTTTGTTAATTTTAAAACTACGGTTTTTGATGCTAGGATTGTAGGGTTGTATTATCTTAAGATAGGAGTTGGCATTGTAGTTGATGTTTATCGAATGATTGAAGTTTATGGTGCTGTGATTATAGGGGAAATTATCTGAAGATAGAAGTTTATACTGTTTGGAATTGTAGTTGGTGTTTATCGAACGATTGGAGTTTATGATGCTAAGATATAGGCGCTGTAACTTTAAAGAAAGAAAGTTTGTGCTTGTTTACAATTATGGCCTTATTGGAGTCCCTTACTTATAATGGTGACCAAACGATCATCTATAAGTAGACAGCAAAGCTTTTTAAAATTTCAAAAACACTAAAGTAGTTAGGGGAATGGACAATATGATGGCTTTTAATGGAATTGAAAGTTTTTAAACATTTAAAGATGTGACTGAACATAAGTGAATCATATGAAATGAATGTGATATCTGAATTCTGTAAACAATACCTCCTTTTAATGTTTACGTTATTTCAAATTAATTGTTTATATATTAGCTTTTTAAAATTGCACATACCATTTCATTACATGTTGAAAGAAACTGAGGAGGTTAGAGTCATTTAAGAATCTTACATAGTTAAACTCGTTTAACTTGGTTTATCTGATAACATTCATAAACCTTTAAATAAAATTGTAAAATTTCAGCACGTGGCCTTGTTTGCTCGTTCAATAGGTTTTTTATAATTTAATGAAATAATAAGCACGTATCAAACTGCTTTATCTGCGGATATACAATAATGAGGAGCTGTGAATTCTTGCTAAATCATACGCTTTAGGGTTTATACTTTTAGGATTCTATTAAATTTTTATTAAATTATCTAATCAACTAAAACTATTTTTGTAGTAGAAGTATTGCGATAAACGAAACGCACTGACGTGTTGGGATTTCTTCTGGAATTTAGTTTCAAATTCTATCTTAAAACGATATAACACCAGTCTATGCAATGCTTATGCTGGTCAACTTTTCAAATCATGTGGCATAATCGCTATTTATGTCGCTGTTTTTATTTATGTACGTACGGTTCCCCTAACAGTATCTGATTATCTGTAAGTTGAAAGTTGAGGAGTCGAGAAAAATATTATACAAGAGAGAATAATTAAAAAAAATTATAATCATAATCATCTTCATCATCGATATTATCCTCACACGACCTTATTGTATCATACTTTTATCATAATCAAAATCATCACCTTCACCCCAACCCCCTCCCCCCCACCCCATCAATGTCATAATCATTACCATCAGCAGCAGCAGCAGCAAACACAAAAGCATTATACTAATAATATACATCAACCATTAATATTGTGTTGGTTTTTTCCTTTTTTCTCATGAAGTCACCTTGCATTCTTTGATTATGTGTCTCTCGGTTTGGGACAAATATCTGATTACCTCATCACCTGATACATGTACACGCTATATTAAGAATTTTGATACAGTTTTACATTAGCCGTCTTACTTTTGCTTTCTAACTGGATTTTTCAAAGGTGTTGTTGTTGTTGTTTTATCCGGACCGCGAGTGGAAACTACCAAATATGTGCTCATGATCGATGCGTTTAGCAAGTTGTCGACACGCATCTGAGATAAAAACGTGTGTTCAACTGTCAATGTTTTCAGGAAGCGCATCAACTTGGTTTAGATTAGGCATCAATCTGTATTTAACGATCTGTGGAAGTTAGCACATGTGTCTGTTCAAGGAAAGATAGTTTTCTGTAATAATTGAAAATTTCAATTTAAAAATTCCGCGAAAGTACTGAGAGCAAATCAATATGATTTAACTTTTGGGAATTAATATTTAGTTGTATATTGTTTTAAACGCTAACAGCTGTAAATCTCTTTATTAACTCCATTATTTTCAAACCTACGGGGGTAAATTTTAATTCAAAACTCGTAGAATTTACAAGACTTTTCTAAGAATTGTATCTTTGTCTCCATATCATTGAATACGTATGATATATTTAATAGTAATGCGTACATGCACAGTACCCAAGTTGCTATGTTTATTAACATCTAAAGTTTGCTACAGTCGGAAAGCACACCTTGCGATTAGAAAGGAATTTTGTTGAGTACTTACTTTCAACAATTATCTCGAGAAAATATTTGCCCAATAACCAAAATATATAATGCCATCAATATATATATCAAATAATGTCTTAAAAATTGCTCCATTTGGGCCGTTGTATTTACATAAGCATATCATGCTTTAATGTTAATTAACCGTTATGCATTTTACGTTTTACTTAACATAGTTAAATATGTCCGCCTATATGATGGAAGATTGCTAAGCTTTTATCTGACAGAAAATATACCGTATCATTTTTCCTTCCTCAAACGTGAAGCAAGTCTGTTGACAACAATTTTACTAACATGCTCTCTTTATCCTTCAAATGCATCCTTTAAAATGAAAGTCCACAAAAGTTGTATCAGTTACGCATTAATTTGCACATTGATTTTTTTAAAGTATGGTATTAACTTGCGGGCGGACAGGCGTGAGTGCCAGTGAAAGGCCGGGCGGGAATGACGGCACAGAGAGAGAAAGCGAGAGGGATGGGGAGAGAGGGAGAGATAGGCTCACACAAAATTTACTGTAGCTAGAGAGGGAGGGGCAGAAAAAGAATTTGAAAAAAAAGGTTTGAGAAGACGGTTTAGTTGTGCTGAAACAAATTGTTGTCTTTCTCATATGCATATATGTGTCACCTTTCAGGCAATACTGTAATACAGGGTGATCAAACGACTATGCCAGGATAAAAAAAATCGAAAAGATGTTGCAAAATATTGAGATTTAGAAATGGTTGAACATTTGTAAGAAGGCTAAATGAAACAATCGATTGTTAGTAACACTGATCATTTTCATCAATAACTTCATCCTCTAAAATTTTTCAAGATGGTCGAAATCCAAAAAATGATCAAGCTGTATTTTTAATTGAGGAAATATCCATCTCTAGTAAGGCGAAAAGTAAAAGAATTTAACACTATATATTTGTTCTACTGCACCAAGAGAACAGCAAAAGCGGACGTTGGTGGACAAAAGTGACCGCAAAGGAAATGTAAAGGATAGAAGGACAGAAAATGATCTAGTCAGAACGTAATACGCGGATAAAATTAAATGAAGAAACGCCTTGAAAGTCTATCAGAATTGTAATGAGTGACATCATAAATTACGGTTCAGGTAATGCTAGCTCGGGAACTGTAAGAAGAATTTTGAAATATTATTCCGATTACACCAAACTGCAAAATCCAATCAGGCACTACCATCAGTATCTTTAAGGGTTTTTATGGTCGGTTTACATGCATCTACTTATTAAAAGTAGCCGCATTTAAACGTCTAAATCTGTGATTTTTGCATGAAGCGATACGATGTTGACTTATTTTTGTTTTCCTTTTTTCCAATTCAATAAATAAACTTTGATTACATTCACAGCGAATATTATAAACATACAACGCAGACAGATTTGAGCGTTAAACTCAACCCGTGTCTCTACCTGCTGTTAAGTCAGTATTACCTATCATTTCCAGCATCCAGATTCCACACAGGTCAACATTACGCCCAGCTTATGTGGTTCTACTTAAACGATATGTCGAATAACTATTGTTAATTAATTCTACTCGCACAATAATCATCACATATCTAGAAGTAAATTAAAGAGTTTGATAAATAGACATTAAATGTCCTTTAGACACTTGAATGTAGTATTTTACCCATGTATAACCTTCTGTCCGATGTCCTCAAGATGCTTGAATGAACTATTTTACCCATGTATAACATTTTGTCCAATGTCCTCGAGTATACCCATGTATAAACGTATGTCCAATGTCCTCGAGATGCTTGAATGTAGTATTTTACCCATGTATAACCATCTGTCCTATGTCCTCGAGATGCTTGATTGTAGTATTTTCCCCGTGTATAACATTCTGTCCAATGTCTTCGAGTATACCCATGTATAAACGTATGTCCAATGTCCTCGAGACACTTGAATGTAGTATTTAACCCATGTATAGCCATCTGTCCAATGTCCTCGAGATGTTTGAACATAGTATTTTACCCATGTATTACGAAATGCGTCCAATTACTAATGTATAGTAACGTCATATGCTGTTAATTGCACATAAAAACAGGGGCAAAAATACGTTTTTGACGATTTTAGATGTATTTACTTGCCAAAAAATTCATCCTAAGAAACAAAAGTGCGGTAATGGCGAATTCCAAGAAAATTGTTAATCGCTAAACATATGATCGGCAGAGGATTAAATTCAATTATTTGGTAGGCAAATTCAGTGAGGTAATCGTCATTTGGGTCATAAATGTCGGCATCAATATAAACAGCATGCATTCCCCACAATCGTAATCTCAATAAGATAGTAGTTCGTCTCGCATTAATCGTACTTATCATAATGTTTTATGAGGGAACACACTGAATTGAACTCGAGAAGTGCTGAAGAAGTCAATTAATTTAAAATATCATAATATATCTACACACACTCACACACACAAATACACACATGCGCACACATACACGTGTGAGCGTTTGCATTCCCTTAGACATATTAGATTCTAATATGACATTTGAACGTTATTCTTCAACTTCGAGTGTGCTACTTAAAACTGTCCAATGTTTGAATAGTCTGCAGTGCTGCCAATACATTGTAAAGGGTACACTACAAAAGAGGCAATCAATCATATGTCCCATACAAAACTTAAAATAGAATTCCGCAATTCTGCTAAAATTTCTGATAATATTTACATTGTGTTTTTTTCCATTTATTTCTTGACCTGTACCATTACTATCAATCTTTGGTTCTTTATTAGCTTAGCAGTCTATAGCCAAGATAAGCAGAAGTTCTGTTATCGCATTAGCAAAAGAATAAGGCAATAACCGTGAGACACACTTATCACCCAGTTTTAAGACGAACTTGCTTCCATACGACTTAAATAATAAATGTTTTATATCTGTTAAAGTGCTGTAAACATTTAGAGCAGATTGGTGATATGGAAATATGAAACCAAGATAGTCGAGTCTGTGCGTTTCCTAAAGATAAGTTGGATTTAGAAGAACAAAACAATACAAAACATTCATTTTGGGCACCAATGATATTTATAAGTTATACAACAAATTGTTTACATTTAACATTGGTTTATTTTAGTTATTTGGGACTATTACACTTTTCGTCATGACATACATAAGTCATTTGTGTGCAATTTAGATTTTATCAATCATTTTATTTTTTTAAAAATAGTTTATATACTGATTTTCCCGTTGAATCATTTTAATATACATTACTTTGACATATTATAATAGCGGCGTCCAGCCTTTACTGAGGTAAGGAAAAACTATTGGCAAAGGTCTAGGAAGGATTATCAGAGCACCAAACATCCGCCATTTTTCCTTCGATTGGGTTTCAAACCCACGTGGTAATAGGTTGTGTAGTAAGATGACTACCACTCGGCCACGGCCGTCCCTTCATTGGTACATGTTGCACTCTGTACAATAAGAAATAAACCGTGCGCAAGTATTTGTTTTGGCTCACAGTCAAAGCTGTCTACTCAACAAAAAATATTTTTTATAAATATCATCTTAATTCCAATATCACAATCAGGTTGCCAAACCACTTCTAAACAATATGTGTCCCGCCCAATCGAGCATCATCAGATTAACAATCTGATGAAAAGACATATTTTTGGCTATTAAAGGCCAAAAATATATTAAATATTTTGGTAATCTCGTTTTAACAAGCGCAAAACTATGTCTATAGCCTGGAACTCCTGAACATTCGACATTGGTAAATGTTATTATCTTCGATGTCATTTTAAGTACATCTCAAAGAACAATAGTGCATATTTCAGCCAGAGAACATCAACTTTAACATGGAGTGAAAAGACGCACCTGACAACAATAATACAAGAACTATTATCTAATCAAATTACCGTTTGTCATCTACTACGGATTCAGGTTTTGGCCATTTGCAAAACTCCTATTGCCTAGGAATTTGGTCTGGCAATAAGTGTCAAACGTTATCACGACATGATATTACTGCAGTCGTTCGGCTATATAAAATCCGCGCAATGATAACGGCGGGTAAATATATACCACACTTCGTCTAGAAAAATGGCGCTGTTTTTGCCACTATGTTTATGCACTTTTAACATCGTACGATGAGGTTCTTATACATTGAAATTTGGAAGTATCCGTCTAATTAAGTTTGCATTTATGTGTCCTTTTTAAAGTGAATATACTATTAAAATCTAATATAATATACTTATTAAAACAGTCTATACTCTTTGAAAGATCTTATGTCCCTCTTATAAGAAAGTTATAATCCAAACCGCCTGAGTAAAATATTGTTCAGACAATATAATATCACAGTAATTGTAAGATCCTGCCTGCGTGGTCGTGTTATGAGATAAGGTTTCTTGGAAATATTGCTATCTTTTGTCGGTTTTTCTTACAAGCAGATGCTTTTAGCGCAAATTAAACATCAAAGGTCCTTGCAAGTACTTTCAACCCGTATCAATTAAGCGGTAATTAGGTAAGAATAGCATATGACATTCAAGTTATCTATAATTTCCCTATACTATATTTGCCAAATTTCCGCCGGAAAAAGTGTTTGTGTGGTCAAGGATGAATTTAAAATTCAAAGGTATAAGTTATTTCTTTTACTTAGAATTTCATAAATGATAAAAGATGTATGTACTGTAAAAACATTTGAGTAAATCCTGCTGAATTCGGATAGTATTCGAAGTGTCTTTTCACATTTCTTTTGTGTTCTTTTTGTGTTCGCGCATAAAATACAAAATAACCTACACACGATTTCACACCTTAACACTGAGAAGTAAACAACCCTTCACCTGACCAATCGTCACGCACGAAAGACACACGAAAGACATTGCCGTTATATGCAAGTGCTATGAAAATTCTGCCTGGCGTAAGATCATGCAAATGATGTAAGTATTCTAAATCACCATAAAACTGGACACAGGTCATCGATGTCGACGCAACGTACCCGAAAATGTTTGTTCATGCAAGTCTACTAGGAAGTAAAGAAAAGAATAACAGAAAAAAACATTTAATAAAATGATGCCCGAGACACAAATGATGATCAACCCGGAGATTTTAGAAAAGAAATGGACGAAAAACTTGCTGGACTATTTAATGGCGACTATTTGACCAAAATCGTACTACTCTGCTAAGACTGCAGCAAATACTGAGAAAACAATTATGGAGTCGTGCATGTGTAATAAAACGGCCACGAACTTACAAAGGAAAACTCTAAATCTCTGATTTCTGAAACAACGTAAATTCAACTAGAAAGGAACATGAGACTGGAGAAAGGACAAGAAACTCGAACCGCGAACCAGAGTGCCGACATCACTATAGAGTGTCATGGAATGTTATCGCCGCCTCATCCGAACTTAATGAATCGGGCGCTTTTTCTACAAATGAAAAACACAATTAAGGGCATTCAACTTCGACTTTCGGTGCCAAACATTATAATTAAGAGGTTCTCCGAGTAAATAAAAACCGCCCGACCAACATGGACGCAAAATCTGATCATGGCGAATGTGGTTTCTTACCCGCAAAAAAAGACGTGCAAAGTCTCATACTTCATTGGAAACATTAACAAAGATACCAGTGAACATGATATATACCAGTACGTCAAAGACACAGATGCTCACGCCACACAAACAAAATTATACCGTGGAAATATTAAAAGTTCAGCAAAATTGACTTTCCCGAATCCCTAGAACCCGTAATCAATAAGGACTCATTTTGGCCAGCAGGATTAACATTACCTTAGTCTGTAAGTCACGAACAATCAACAGAATGCAGAACAGCAGATCGCCTGACAAACAAGTTCCAACCCGGTAGACATTTATACCTTTAAAGCTGCACCGAAGCAACATCTACGTACATACCAAACTAGTAGACATCATTACAAAGGCAGCAGCGATGATTATCGACCATACAACTAGAAAGGTTACAACTGTTCTAAGAATCTTCAGTCTACTGATAAGGACGACAGTGCCCGTTACAAGTACAGTGAGAAAAGGCAAACCACATAAAAGACAAAGCGCTCAAAAGCGACGACGAATTCGCTTGAACGAAGCGATTCTCAAGATTGGCAATGGAGTGATAACGACGATAGCTACTAAAACTGTGAATGACTACTGATGTAATACATTAGTCCATATCTGTTACACGACCACTAAGACATACGTCATGGGAATAACTTATATCTGAAAATTAATACCCAAACATGCCTTAATTGGAACTTCAGTGGACTTAAGACTGCCACCCACTAAGCAACATCATGTCTGCCGAGCACTTATAAGTGAGCATAAACTGTTGCCGTGGGCTAGTTCTTTTTTGACAGCATTCATAGCGAGTGCTCGTCGTACGTCAGTGTTGACAATACTGCTAACCAGTATGAAGTAGGGAGTTGCGGAAAGGGGGATGAGCAGCCATTATTTTCAAAAAAAATCTTATGGCTAATATTGGCACATTTGCTCCAACAAGTTCAGTGATCATATTTTAATAGACATGACTGACATTACAGTTTAGATTCCAGCATCGGAGATAGTTCGGAAACAATCTCATCTGATCATGATCAACCTTATTTACTTTCCAATTAAATTCTTGGCTGTATGAGCTACCTGAACGACCATTTTGTACAGCATGGAACAAATGCATGGATCTTGAAAACTAACAGTCAATATTAGAAAAATATTGTTAAAGTGTATCCTAGAAACGACTTGCACGAAGTGCTACCCAGAGCTTAAAAGTTCTATAATAACTCAGGCTCTATAATAACTCAGGACACCCGCAAAGCTGAGTCTGCACTTCCTCGCAGCAAATCATATAAAAAAAGCCTAGCCATACTGGGGCTCCAATGTAGCAAAACGCGTAAAAAAAGCTCGAGCCCAACGTTGGGCGACAATATCAAACCCAGAGACAACTCTGATCTAGTCTACATTCGGTACAACACCGCCAAACGCAATTTCCGTCGCATACAACCAAAAGGTGGGAACAAACGCGCCAATATTGTTGACATTCCTGCAGGGTCGATTACACTTCTGAAGGTGGTCGGGGAAGGTGCTGTTGGACAAGTATTTAAAGGTAGGTGGTCTAGTAATTGTTTAACTAAAAATCATACAAAGGTAAAGATATATCATGATTGTAATAATCTATAATAGGACAATGTGAAAATGTTGCGAAGATTTTTCCTTTGAGGTTATAATTACAGTCTGCTGTTTCATGTAATAATATTGAAGGTTGTTTTAAGAGTATCTTAAAAATCAATAGTTTTCATCTAATATTATGGAAAGAAAGTATGTTTAAAGACTTTCCTATGTGTAACAGAATTTACGGTAAAGTGTCTCGCATACACACTCTATCCATGAAAAACGAAGAAAGCATGCTTCTTACATTAAAAATAGCACTGTATATCAAGATCGTTTCATAATATCGTTTGATATTTTGATGCAATAAAAGTTAATTTATTAATTTCGTTATAACATCAAGTGAACTCAAAGTAATGATGAAAAACTCGTTGATAACGTGTGTAAGTTGCAATTTAAAAACTTGTGAGACACATTTAAATACGGATACCTGAAAGTAAACTAGCAAGCATATACCATAATGGCACAATTATTTCAAAACACATAAGTACTTAAATGTTGCTTTTTTAGAGGTTTGCAATACACTTCTTCATTTATCACCAATTATATTAGTAAGAATAATCATACAAAAAGTCTAGCAGAGTTATGTGTACAATTAAAGGAAAACCATTGCAAATAAGACATAAATTAATCCGATTTATTTTATGATGAAAATATTTTTTAAATAACTTTAAAATATTTATTGCGGGGAGGCTGCACGGGCTCACTTCATATACCCTGACCAAAACAAGGGGCCCGGGAGGGGGGCATCGGGGAGTTAGAGGCATCCAGTGGGGCTTATGCTCCATTCTTATCATCCCCAGCACCCAGCTATATATCGCCGTCCGGCACCTCTATGGGAAAAAGTAATATAATGTATATAATTATTTAATTATTTTTTTAAACCCGCATACTTTTAAATGGCACTGAAAAGTCAGCCATTGTGCATCAGTCGGGATAATTTTGTTTTTATTATTTCAACAATTTTGTTTAACCTTTTTTTGTTCTTAAAAGTGTACAAGATCCCCACGCGGTGCAGGAAATAGTAATTTCAGTTAAATTAAACATCAAGCGATAATATTATCATTTATTTTAAGAACAGGTGGTCTGGTAGGAAAGAATACGAATGTGTAACTGTGCATCCTATACATACATAAAACATTGATAATAAACAACGTTTTGTGTATATGTACATATTACAAGCTTTTGAAACATCCATGAAAGTTTTAAATAAATAATTGCAAAGTCATAACTCATGCTCATTATCATTTAAAAGTTCAATTATCAACCCTTATATTCATACATATACTGCTCGGAGCTAATTGTCCTTTTTTAAAATAACGTTTTGAAGTTTTAAATCTATTTACACTCTTAAACGCCATAGCTAAGAGCAACCCTCACGCCATTAGTATCCATCTGTGATATCAACTTTTTAATCTACATGTAACTAATGCTCGTCAGATAATTCATAATTAACGGCGAGGGTAAATAAGTCCAATTAAGTTTTCATGGCAGAATATGTCGTCAGTAAGAGGCCCATTTAAGGAAGGTTGTTATTAGATTTCTAGTTGGACCGAATGCAGTTCGTCTTATGAGACAAAACTGTCAAATAAGCGGCGAAATACTATCTAACTCTCCTGTCCTTAGGAAAAAAGAGTTTCGTTTCCCTATGTTTAGTCAACGATAATTCATTATATTGGGAAATAATTACTGATATTCCGGCATTTTGTTCAACCATTAATGATTTGTTTGTGGAAACATATGTGACAGTTAATAACAGTGCTGGAACAACTGGATACACAAACTGCTAAGTAAACATTAACGAATTATGCATGCTGCATAAGCATACAGAAATTGAATTTTAAAATAAATATATATGCAAGGTGGGCGCAGATTACCAGATACATATACATCTACAACGCTCTATCATGCCCTATACTTTAATATGTACTGTTAATGTTATAATGTTAACTTTTCATTTGTAAGTGTTGTATTAATTATTTTTTACTTTGCCTGAAATAAGTTACAACGACAAGTTAAATGCTTGCAACCATTGGTGTTTTAATATTTAAAAAACTGTTTCTATAAATCGACGATATATCAATGTCATCATAATAATTGGTATATATCTTTTAATAATTGAAGTTTTGAAACGTCTTGGAAAAAAACATTATATATGTACAGATTCATGAACTGCTGCTTATTTTGAACTTATTTAATGTGATACTGTTACATAAAACTCGTAGAAGTTATCCATCTGTGACACAAGATTTCAGTACATAGTCCTATTAAATATTGATATATGTGTTTGCATTAATTCGATTTGATTAAAGCTTGACTTATGGACGTATTCCCGTTCTTATCAAAATCACAATAGACGTTCTAATATATAACTATGTCACGACAATGTACTCAAACAAACATACTGTTTAGCGTTGCTCTTTAATCCTAATAATTTGATTCCGATGATGCATCCTTTTATTTTCTGGACATAGCGTGAGCTTTGCAGGAAAAACAGGTTCTATTGTTTGCCAATTATTAATGCGCTGTTTATTCTTGTAGTGAATTACTTACTTGCGCGATGGACCGATGACTTACCTGATTATATTTAAACAATAATGATTGGAAAGTTAAACTATATTTAATATGTAAAGATAAATATATATCCACAGTTATTTTGAACGTTCTCGAAATTCCCATTTATAAATGATACTAAGAAAATAGTTGTCATGCACAGAAGAAACGATTTTTGAATGGATGGCTAGGCCGACTTTTAAACAACAACAACAATAACAATAAATGTAGAGATACTTCATGGCAATTATAGTATGAGCAAATCAGACATATAACTATTAAACAGTGTAAATGTCTTAACTAATGCAAAGTCTAACCATCATATAGATTTATAGTCTGTATTGTGAAGTCTTAAGTTTATTACACATTAAGAATGCAATTCTTCATCCCGCCAATAAATGTTCAGTAAACTGTCTAACATAGTTTCAGTATTCGATTAGTTTTTTTAACCAAAGAAGCTTCAATTCAGAACAGGAAATTTAAATTTAATTACATGGCTGTCGTCATTTGTCATGAAAATTTGAGCTGAATTAACGTCGGTACACTTTGGCCATGCTAAATTGCCTGAATGCAGACAAATTGTGCTTAGTGTCACACAGATTATTCTATAGATATGTTAATGTGCCACTAACTTATAATGCTGTAGTCTTAACTCGATCAACATTTCTATAGGTATTGTTGTGTTGATCATGCCGATGGATTCAAACTATGTATGTTTTATAACATTGATGTATTTACTTTAATATTAACGTTTTGACATTCTTTGATGTAAATCGAAAACACAAAAGAGTAAAACATCTGTATCAACATCAATAAGTTGATAAGTGTTTGTTGTCATGGGATCAGTATAAATAGCTGGGATTTTCTTCTGTCGAGGACTCCAGCACTTTAAAGATTATCAGTAATCGTATTTTTTTTGTGTTAAATATTCATTTTTTATCTCAAAGCATAAACAACAAGTATACACAGCCAATGAATATTTAAAAAGTGGGGAATATAGTTAACGTTTTATTTACTATACTTTGGTGTAATTAAAATGAATGTTACGTTTATCGTTATGATTAACAACGTAAGCGCATAACATTACATAGACTATTACGGTTTTTAGCATAAATTAAATTTAAATTATATTTGTTACTGTGCGTTTATACATGGTTGCCACCTGATTTTATATGTGGCTGTAGAATTTTCGCAGCATATATTTATAGTCTTGGTTAACAAATATTCTGACATTTATTGAATTTGTAGAGCTAAACGATTGGGAAATGTTTGATTTTCCGATCTCCAGACATTATCTATTATACATTTGATATTATTCTGAAATTGTACACGATGCAGACATTTTCAATAAAGAATATGTTTGTGTATCTTATTTATAACAGGCATCGGCCACCATGGCCGTTTTTTTTTGCAGCATCCATTCACAGTGAATTTGTTTAAATACAAGGTGAGAATACAAGGAGACCAGACAAGAGCCGTCAAGGTTCTGAAAGAACGGGTGTCCAACGAGGCAAGAGAGGAATTTGAGTGGGGGTGGACGTCATGAGTACCTTTGACCACGATAACATCCTCAGACTTCTTGGTGTCACGCAATGTTGGTTTGTTCTACCACTTGTACATGATTGCTTATGTAATATTTGTCCTGCCAATTTTTTTGTTAAAGATTTTTAAATATGTTTATTCTAGATTCGAAAATATTTTGTTTTAAAGGAATATTATATTTATTATAACTACAACAGAGCTCGGTTTACTCTTTGTATTTTTGTATTTTTGACAAATTATGCCTACAAAACTGTTTGCATTGACCTTTGATCGTCATATGTTCCAAATGTAAGGACACACCATACATGGTGTTCGAGTACATATTGTAGGGGGACCTTGCCGAGCTGCTAAGGAAAAACGACACATTCATCAGTGATATTTTGGCAGCTGTCATTTTGCAGAATGTATCACTATCATTGTCATGATCATGCTAATACTCCTGATCATTAACTCTATCATCAACAACAGGAACAATAGCAATAAAAGCTTAAACAACAATCATAGCCATCAGTAGCAGGCATGCTTAAACTGAAAACACATAATCTTATTCCACTTTGAATATATTAAGACATTTCTTTGTACAAATTAACAGCAGTTTTTGTTCGGAGCTCCAAAGAAACTTTAAATAGTGACCCGAAATTTGATTTTAAAATTTTTGTTTGTTCTTTAAGATCACAATCTCGCCAATTTCATGCAAAAAGAAATAATATTTTATGTATCAAAGTAACTTATTAATGCTCATTTTGTTACTATATGACATAATTGGTCACTTCTAATTTAATAACTTTTGCTTATAGTTTATATTGTTTTAAAAAGTCTATAGTTTGTTAATATAACAGGCAAACATAAACTAAACTGTAATAATATATTAAAGACATATGCTGCAGCAACTTGTTGCGGGGAAATTTTCTTCATTTATTTTAGTGGATATTATCAATAAAATGTATGATGAAAATAAAGGCCAGCATGCTTCTTTGTTCGCTAACTCATTTTTACAATTACTGCTGTTTGGCCTTCATGCACAAAATTTACAACAATTGCTAAAACGTCCATATATATTCATTCTCATGAAAACAATTTAAAAATGGGGTTAAATCTTTGACACTTAATATTGGCGTAGATGGTCGAATGTTTTGCTAGTGTTTTTAATCAAAGTAACGAAAATACGGAATTACTAGAAAACACAGACGGATACCTAAAAGAAGCATGCGATAATAAAAAGGTGAAGTGATTGCAAAAAAAGTATTAAATTATAATGCCATTAATTATCCCTTGTATCCAACATCAGGACATGGCGTGTGTAGTTTTTAAACGTGTTTATCTGCACCAAGCAGTCGACCAACGCACATACTAACCTGACAAAAACATCCAAACTTAAAAAATTAAGTATAAAAAGGGCAGACTCTCATAAAATGGGCATTAAAAATGAATAAAAACTAAGACTGACGATTAATGTGATGTTCTTGAAAAGCACACTGACGTAGCGTGAGTCTGATTGCCAATGCCATTATCCAGATTTCAGTATTAATTAAACACAGCATGCATGAAGAAGTTAGTAACTCATTTACAAGGCCTAGATCAATCAATGCACCAAGCGTTACAATTATATCAGAATGAAACTTAAAGCGAATCGAGTCCTTGTGTCTAGGAAATCATCACCGCACTAACATGCACGTAATGAATTACTTAGGAAATCTATTGTAAGTATGATTTCTAAAATGGCGCGCATTTTTTAATTATATATTTTTGCTTGCCCTGGTCAATGAAAGATTATTTAATGTGGAATACAGCAAATAGCTATCACGAAAACAACACAAAGCCTCGTTGGATGTTATAAACGAGTATGAGATCTCGCTGTGATCGCTGTGATTTTAATGGTAACCGATAATGTCATCATGAGTTAAATGTGTTCTAAGATTCACTTCTTGAGTATAAAAGTGTAATTCATAGACAGCTTGAAATGTGACAAGGTTGTGATGGTTATTCTGCAACTCGATACACAAAATAAACTAATTAAATTATTTTGGCCTGGACTTTTTATTTATACACTTCCATTTAATTCTTTCAAATATTATAACAGTACACTATGGCACTAAAATACAAACCTAGAAAACACTTTACTGATAATGTGATTAAATTAAGACACATTAGAAACCAAAACGTGTTTATTGAATCAGCCTATTGTGTTGTTGTAATTCTGACGTGTTTTAGGAATCTGACACTGGGAATTCTTCCCGGTATAGTCCCTACATTTTTAGGGAGAAGTCATTATACAGAAAGACCAAAGGAAGGCTTAAACATTCGGTTTGCTTAATAAACTGTGGGCGGTTGACTGTTAAAATGAATAAAACATATAAAGCCTTTTTGGTTATGAAAACATGAAACAAAGATTTTTCTTGATTGATATTTAATGTCGGTTTAAGTATGTCTATATCTTGATAAACAGACATATTCCATACTGACTTTGAATACATTAAGCACTATCTTCCGTAATTTTGCGAGACATCTGTTTTATTTGACTTAAATGGGTTTACACAGCCTGATGGCAATAGCGTTTCTGATTTTTAATTGTTTATATCATTTAAATTTCATTTAAATAATATTAATTTTATCTAGAAGAATAAAAAGGATCGAAAACGGTTCCAAAACTGGGTCTAAATATATCGTAGAAATATTCTAACGAAAGTCTGAGACTACTCATTTTTGTCATAGCATCGCAGAATAAGTGCGTTTTGAAACGCACCTAATAGGATAAGGCTAGCATATATATAATGTGTACGAAACCCTATTAATGCGTTACAAGGCCCAATTCTAAAAATTGTTGTTTTTTTTCAAAAATGAAATATTAATTTTATTTAGGGTTATTAAAAGTGTTCTTTATCATCCACTTTTAAGGTACAACAATCAATTGAATAATAATATCCGAGTGTAGCAGCTTTGCATCTTAATGCTATTTTATTTTTTAGACAAACCTTCATATTTTATTCGCGTGCATAATGCTATCAAAGATATATGATAATTTTCTTGAATTACAAAAGTAGCAGGTTTATGACTAAGTAGGCTTTATTTGTAAACCTGCTGCATACTAGTATCTTTTAAAACTCGCAACTACAATGCATTTAATGTTTTGAAAATATATGTCAAGTGTTAATACACATACAAACACACTCACACACACATACATATATATATGTTTTATAACTTCCAACGATTTCTAAGTAGTACATGCTTGCAAGATTTTTTATACGACAGTGTTATTATATTTAAAAGTATGAATATTCCAAACATAAGTGATGTCGTTTGACCGTTAAGGTACAAAATATTGCTTAATTATTAATTATTTTTCTGATTTTGGATGGTAAACATAAATTCTAATTTATAATAAAAATAGTATCCTAGCACCCAATGCATTCACATTGTTACATTATTGAACGTTAGGTCTTAGAAAAAGAAAATATTCAATTAAAATACACAGATGTTATGTTTGGTATAAATATATAATGTATTTTCCTTGGAAACGACTGACACTAGACTCTATAAATACCATCATGTCTGATTACCAATCACTGATAAAAACAAATGTGCGTACATATTCTAAAGGAACATGTCAGCTTCTTATATATGTGTATCAAGTGAGCGCCATAGGCATATTCTAAATTTGGAAAGATAAAACATGTCTTTATTGTCTGCAACGAAGAAGATTACCTGCTTACTTCTTGACAGACGTGTAATTGGTTGCAAACGTTAGAAATAGAACCATTTAACATTTGCAAAATGTAGACATAAACAAACAGTGTTGGCATTGTTTCAAGGAATCACGTTTTCTAATAAGCAGTGCTCGCAGTGATATTGTCAATCAATTTCCGTGCAGTGTATTGCATTCCCCGTAGAATTGAATCGACGGTAACGACCTCAAATACTTAAGTAAGCTGTTTAATTAAGCTGCATGTTGTTGAACATGGAAACGGAAAGGAAATTTTGGTCTGTTTTTGACATTGAAACTTTAGCTTGTCATTCTTTGAAAAGCCTTTGGAGAGAAGCCAAAATATAGGTCACACGTCGCCTCTTTAGGCATCATTAATGGCATTGGGCGTTGGTTCAGGCAACTGGGCTTAAAAAGCTTGTTTTCGCTCGACGTCATGTGTTTTTCAAACATCATCTTAGTAATTTATTGTGTATAAAAATCAATACCGTGTGTTAGCAATTTTGATTGAAAAGCTTTCAATACAATAAAAAACAAACCTTTAAAGAGGTACAGACATGTTTTAAAGGCGATTGAACGAAATTACGTCGTTGGTAAAAGGCGTTACTAAGTAACATAATTTAAATCCCTGTTCTGAAATTTCATCACGATTAAGGCTTGTTTGTATTCCTGAGAACTTACAAACGAAAAAGCACAATTTGGAAAAGGGAGGTAATAAATTCAGAATATCTCAGTTTTAACTTCTTTGATAAAAATATAAAACAGTGTTTGTGGAATTTGAAAAGAGGTGTAATGTAAAACAACACACGTGTAACATTCATAACTGGACTACATAACATATGGTCTGCAAGCATGTTGGACCAACTTGACCGAATAAAACGAAATAATTTATAATACGGATAACCCTAACAAGGCTAGATGCTTTAAAGAAATGTTGGGCAGCAATCCTGTTTTATAGAAATTGTTTATTGCTGAAGTCCCAAAACTTTGAAGATGTTTTGTGCATATTAAAAATTGGATAAATTTTGACCAACATTTTCAATTATATAAAATATTGTCTTGCTAATAGCAGAACTGTCATACAGTTCTGGAGTCAGCTATGTTTATTAGTAAAAAAAACTTCAAAGTTGTATTTGTTTTGAGCTTCAGGATATACTATACACATTCAAGTGTTTGTACATTTATTTTATAATTATCATTTAATAAAATGATTACTTTATAAATATATTTAAAATTGTAACACGCACACTAATTTTCTTTGGTATCTAGTTTAGACACTTGACAATTTGTACTTATTTCTTTTATTTTTCCATTTTACAATGATCTTGTTTAATTATGTTATCAAATGTAATTCATCTACAGCAATTACTAGACCTCCTGTTGCCTAGGACTTTCGTCTGGAAGCTACTGTCAAAAGTTATTTTTAAATGATTTCACAGCAGACGTTTGGATATTTAAAACACAAGTCAAAGCTTCATAAATATCGTACATAATTTTAAATTTATTTGCTTTTTATTCAATATGATAGAATATTTCATTTTAAATATATATATAGTTATAGTTATAATTATATATAGTTATCCTATAAGTAAGATTTGCGAGGAGTGAGAAAGTCATATGTAAGGAGAGTTGAATTAATACTATAAGATCGGATTTATGTCTGTTTTCATCACTTTCATGTGATATATATTAGTTAGTTCAAATGTAATATTTTTAATGAAAACGTTCATGGTCGCTAGACATTGAACAATTAATTTAAGGCACCTTTTAATTTAACTACATGTTAAAACTTCTCTACAACTGAAAAGACAACTTACAGATATTAATATTTAAAACAATCGGGTATACCTTCTTATAAGATAGCTATGTTTTGTTAAAACCAGAACATCAGTTGCTTATAAATGGGTTAGATGTTGGGAACAATTGTCAAGAAAAATTAAATAGATAATATTTATTTCACACGAAGTATTGAACGTCGTCGATTAAGTACATACTATTGTTACCGGATGTATAAAGAGTATACATAAATGGAGGCATGACTGTATTTGCCTGAAATGCAGACCTTTCAGATTATTACCCAAATGAACCTTGGTATTAAACAGTGGCATCAATAAGCTTCCCGCATTTATCACACCATGGCTGTTCTTCCATTACCCGAAAACAAATCTCATCCTCAATAAAAAAAGGTAATTGAAATACACATAAATTCATCGTCATCTGTTATGAAATGCCTCGGGACATAGTTGTTATACTATATGCTTTCATCAAAGAATTTAGCTAGAACCTTTCAAGTTCGAAAATTTGACAAGGCACTCAGGGCACTGCGATATATGCATAAATATGGAAAACAAGCATCGAGAATCTAAAGTATTCAAACATTAATTAAATAATGATAAGACATTAGATGAGATGAGACATTACATATGAATAGAACAAACACAACGATTTGCACTTCCTAAAGAGTTTTTCATGGACAATAACTTACATAAAACTAGGTTAATTTTAAACAGTCCACTTATACTAATGTCGTCATAAAGATGTCATAAAAATGGTGTTATGTAAAACAATAATGTAAAGAAAGACTGTGACAATCTGCAAATATTATTTTAATATTTCTTGAGCTTTCAAATTGTACTGAAGTTCTAAAGATTGTCTAAATGGCTGGACAAGCGCATTCGTTGATTTGTTGCATTTGTAATGTTTAAACACTCATAACATAAAATATTTATATCATAAAACATTCAATCGATCAATAAATGTCCATTAATTAACTTTATTAATTGATTAAACATGATGTAAATATTAATACAACCAATCATTTCCATGATGCTATGTTCATGAGTTTGCTCAATGCAAACGTTACAAATAACGTTATAAGTAACGTTAGTATGATTTGTGTGTTTAAACCTAAACAGACTACATCTAATTTCATTGATCCAAGACCATATAACACGTTAATCATTGCATGCCTGACTATGGGAACGTATGGTTATTCATTTAATAGAGGACTAGTACGCCAGTGTGTTAAAGCAATGACTTACGACCAGCAACACCCCCATCCCCCCCCCCAAAAAAAAAATATAAATTTATATATTTATATATATTTCTGCCGGGAGAAATGGAGAAATCATCTAAAGAAAAAATGTTTCGAGGTGGTTCATCTATATTCAGGTTTTGGAAAGGGACAACTTTCAGAATTGTTTTGCCTTTTATACAATGTTGGCGCCACTTTCAGGAAACAATAAATCTTTCTTTATCACCTTTGTTACTGAAAATATGGGCCACTCTGTTTCAGCAACGACTGCAATTACCTCCTACCCATGTTTATTTCTTATAAAACAACTGCAACATCTTCATAAAAAGAGGCAGTGTGCAAATTCGGTTGATGTGACGATGAAGATAAATAATAATCTCGAAGGTTTTGTTTTCAGCATGCATTCGTGCAATTAAGGTTACCCTGAAAAATATGCAGTTATTTATTGCTGATAGCAACAATAACCATTGTATGAATTTTTTATATTGACAATTTAAAAAAAAACTATTAACGGCGTGATATAGATAGGTACGTATTCAGGCGGACAGGACTGACACGCTGACTGACAGGACTGATTGAACAGGCTGACTGACTAAGTGACTCACTGAAGGGCATTTCTGACTCACAGACTAACGGAACTGACTGACTCACTGACTTATATACTGTCGAAAGGCTGAATGACCGAGACATAGAGATTGACTAACATACGGACTGTACTAATTGACATTACTGACTAAATTGCTCATTTAGTGGCTGATCGATTAGATTGACTGACTACTTACTGACAAACAGGATGATAGACAAACTGACACCTTGACTGACTCATTTATTGACTGACTGGCTGACTGACTGACCGACAGACTGACGTAATACTGACAGACAGACTGACATATAGAAAGAAAGACTAAAAGACTGAGTGACTAAATTGACTGACTGACAGACGGACAGAAAAGACTGACAGATGATATTTACTGACTACACGGACTAACAGATAAATGATTGGGCTGACAAACGTGACTTACTGACAGAGCTGACCGACAGGACTGACCTGACTGAACCTAGATAACGTTTACAAAATTGTCTGAAGCGACATAACAGATGATGGTCTCTGAAACTTTAAAGGTGTATGATTTCCTTCTTTATTTTGAAGATATTTACACAATGTTAACTTTTAGGAATATTAGGTAATTACAATTCGGCCCCTGTGAACCATGACACATAATATCCATTCAATAACCACCAGAAGTCAGAAAAAAGTACTTAATGTGTTAAAATTAAGTATGAATATTATTTGCTTATCACAACATATACCTGTATGTGTAATTCAATCGATAGCAAATGTAAATCAAAATCATCTTTGTTATTATGTTTTAACATTATAAAGCATCAAAACTTTTTTTATACTTTTACTGTCATCCACCAACAGTTTATAACGCGAAACTAATGTTTTAGTCTCCCTAGCGACAGAAATTCTGAATAATGACTTTCTCCTGAAGTAGTCTGTGAAGTGTTCACACTGTCGGGTTTATGTAAGACATCAAAATACAACACATTAGACTGCGTGTAGTAGGAGAGTGTTAAAATTCACTTAAATGTCAATGGACAAGTCTGGTTTTTATCATGTTAAAATGTTATCACATACTCGCTACAGTAAGTCTGTTTCAGCTCACTGTCATTACATTGTTAAGAAATATAGTAAAACTGCATTACATAGAATGGCTATGGTCAGTAAGGTACAATTTTTTGTTGCTATGACTACATTTTGATGAATAATGAACAAAATGTTTCGAAATCGATAAAAGGGTATTTTACATTGTGAATTAATCTTACCATATATATATTTATTCAGGACATTAGTACAAAAAAACTTAATATCTGTTATTCATACATTTGTTTGCCGCAGTTGGGTCACCAAAAGTCTGTTAATTCGCTTAGTATAAAAAGAATTTGTCAGAATTAATTGGTGCATTTACAAATCTACCTTTAAGCTTTCTAGTTATTTGGGATACTAATGGGGATAAAATATATGTACGTACTTTTCCTTCAAATAATGTGGCTTCTATTATTTAAAGCTACAATAACATTGCTTTAACACTGCTTATTGATAAACAGTCCCAACAAACAATGACATTTTATGAAAATTAAATACATATAGGTATTGATTTTATACCTTTGATCAGTATATTTCGGGATAAACATATCATCAATAAAATCACCAATTGCATGAACAAAACAAAGATAATGCCCTTATTTATTATAAGTATAAAATCGCATTCGATATCCTTTTTTCACTTGCAATTAATCTGTAATAGATCATAACTTACATAATTCCTTTCCAGATTATTGTTACTGTTCAGCTTTATCTTTCTGCCATTTACTTTCTGATCATATCATTACTAGGGATTTAAACATTGTCGATAACAATAAGTTAGAAGGAAGAGCATGGATGTTACCCAAGATAACCAAGGCGCCGCATTCAATATGGCTATTCTGGGAACTAAACACTCGCATACACTGTCGATTCTTTGCATAAATATATGTAACGAGCAGTAACTCTGATTGGTACTAGTTTATTATCTGCTGAAATTCTTTCTTATTGTCTGCTACACCAGCAAAAGCAAGCTGTATAAAAGCAATCGGTATAGTCGGCTTTTTGTATTACGCAATACCTCCCCAAACAACTGCGAATTTCAATTAACGCCTTCTTACCTTTTGATTAATTACACTTTTTGGTTGAAAGCTACATTCTTAAAAAACGTGGCTCTCGATTCCTTTTTGGAAAAAATCTCACAGAACAGCTGCATTTTCCTGTTATTGCCTGCTACATGCACACCATCGTCCCCATAAACATGCAATTCATAAGAAGTACCGCTCTCAAAAAGCGGCGCCACCAAAATGTACTCTTTAAAGGTCAAAATTGTCGCCTGCCGGAGAAAATTGACATTTACTTTTTTTGTAAAGATATAACTGATGCAATTTATCTGTCTGTCGAACGCTGTTGTAAAATAAGACTGTAAAAGAAAAAACAGCAAGCAGTCATTACTTGGAAGAAGGGATTATATCTTACTCATGTCATGTCTTATTGCAGCTCGTAATTACGTTGTAACATATTGAAAATATGTATGGAAATTCAGAAATAAACATTTTGTTCATTTTTTTTCCAGAAGTCTGAGATAAATTGTGCACTTTACGTTGTCGTAGCTCTGTAGTTAATACTTATAACTACATTACGTTGTGCACTTCCTTACTTCGTAATTTAATTAAAACGAAATGTATGACTCTCGTTGTAAAATAATAATAAATCTCAAGAGTAACGTTTATACATTGTTTGTAATGAAAGTTGTACATTCTTACCAATACTTTCATCAGATTCTATGTGATCTCGTATGGATAACTGTGCAACTCTATGTTTCCTACTTAACAGATTTACAAAAAGGGGACACAATACTTAAACATGGAACTGGTATTCCTACTTATGTGCTATTTGTTTCTTTTACTGCTACGAACGTGATTTTAGATTAATTTTATCCCTTTCTACCCAAAAGCCACATTCTAGAAGCTTCTATTTCAATGAAATGCTGTGTAGAAGATATTCTTACTACAGAAAATCCTTTCTTTTGGTCAAACGATTCATTTGGTTTACCTCTAGAACTTACTCTTAACTTAGCAAATACTTGATATTTAAATGCAGCATTTCTCATAAAATTATGACTTAGCATGATCGAATAATTCCTAGTGAAGATAGTTACTGAAACTTCTTAGCATTTCTAAATCTATGACAAAAATCATCCATAACATTCTTAAAATTGAAGGTCATTAATTCAGAAATAATTGAAATGTTCTCATTGTTACAGTGCAGTGTATAGTCCAAAGCTAAATGACAAAATCATTTTGTACAAATCTCTCGTCTCAAAAATGACAAAAAGCCATAATTATGACAATAAACTAATTAGCAACCAATGCATTGCGATTTCGGACATTCTTTCAAACGAACAATTGGACTGTATACCAGAGCGCACCTGCTGGCACCATCAGCCTGCCCAAAGCCTGTGTAATTAAACTTCAATAAGACTGTCACTTTTAACTTTAATTTGAAACATCACCAAGACACCCTTTCCCAATGATGGAAATCCTGCACCAAGATCTGATCCATATTTGCCAGTTGAAAGACCTCTTCACACGCGAATACTAGAAATTTCAGAAAATGACAGCGACAAATCCACCGAGAATAAACAAAATAACAAAGACATGAGGCTTATATCATATTTGCACTCCATTTATTGAATATATACACTGACCTTTTTATTTTCAATTTCAGGTTGTAATCACTTGCGATAGCGATAGTTGTACGATTTCTGACATTTTACTTCAGACAGCGACAGTTTTGTAATTTAGTGCTTTTACTGTTTTGGCCTTATTGTTTGATATTTTTACGTTTCCTTGCTAAACGTTTTGTTAGATTTTTTTCCTTTAAGATATTGTCAAACATTGTTAAAATAAAATTATAAACGTTGGATTTTTTATTTGCATATAATCATCGCTGAATTCTTCGGTTAGAGGACGTTCAGGGGACAAAAGTCGCAGAGAGGCTACAAGTATGAAATGTGTTTGTAATTGATAATAAAGTTAACCTAAAATAAGTATGCAAGAAACAGAATTTTTCGATTCCGGTGTAAGGTCGCATCTTTATTCTCCAAGTGAGTCTAGAAAATAATAGCTCATGACAAATATCCTTCTTACACTAGTGCTTGTTTGTGTTCCATATTATATGTTTTATTTTTTTTCATATATACTTTTGCAGCAGCACAGTCTTTTATAATTTTTACTTGCCACAGAAGGTACAGGTAACGATTTGGGCTTTCCCACATGTTTACTTTAATGTCCTTCTACATCGATTTTAACAATATCAGTAATCGCAATATGGCCTAGAAACTATTTGGTTTCTAATACAGATCATTTATAACAAATTTGAACCCAAGACAGTTACATATGGTATTATGTAGAAACCCTGTCTTTCACCGCCAAAAACTCTCTACTTGGTTTATATTTAAATAATAACCTTCCAGTCCGACGCTTTCGAGTTTCCACCGATTGAAGTATGGGCTACGAAAAGTGAATTTATAAAAATGTAAAAATTAATGCTGTTCTTCGCATCGTGACAAAAAAACGACACTAGAGGTTTCATTTTTTTCCATTTTGATCAAAAATGAACTGTTACGACAATAATCCAAGTGTTGATAACGATATTTTGTTGTTATTATATATTGCAATTAAATTACATGTGTACTTGGCAATGATGTATCGCATGCATGATTGCATAGAGTTACTAATAAAGACTTGATGAGTGTTGTATTTAACATCATAACAATTCTTGTAAAGCATACTACATATTTCTGTTAAGTTGTATTCTCATATTTACAACTCTATGTTGTAATTTTATCCGATAAGATCCGAATAAAGAATAAACATTTTCCAGTCAGGCGAAGATTAAGTTTTATGTATTATTTATTGGCATTCTACAATAATACATTTATTAAAACGTCAATATTTAGTCAAATAAATCAATCAAATGCAATATTATGGGTGCGAATGAAAGAAAATATTATTCTCTAGATAAGGTTCAAGTTAATTGGTACTTTCAGTCCGACGTTTCCTTTCAAATATTTAATAGCTTTCAAACGTGACTACAATATTCCTTAATGTGTGAGCATCCGAAAGTGTCGTAGATTTAACATTAATTAAACGCTTCTTTTGTAGACGGCGAAACAGTTTAAAATACATCATTATTAGGGAATATTTCTTTTACAAAACAAACACACTTTTATTCATACAGCGATGTTCAGAATAAGACCTTGTTATATTTTCCTATTTAGTAGGTCAATGCTGCTGATGGCGATTATGTTCGTGATAATTTTGTTATTGTTGTTGTTTTTGTTGGTGGTGGTAGTGGTGGTGATTTTTTCTCTAATTTTCTACAAGATGACAGCTGCTGCAGTATCAGATGGATGAAGAGAACTCAGCAGTTATGCTAGATCCCTTAATGCTTGACGCGTGTCTTTGTTAATGTTCAATGTCAAGGTCTACATGAATTACTTAATGTTAGTCAAAAGTGTTGGTGTTTTTACTTGGAAGTTTTTTATACATATCACGTGTCAGTGATGGTCCAATCAGCATGCTTCTGTGACATTTGCGTTTTGATTTAAAAATTGCGAAGGCTGCCGGTACATTTTTTGTTCACTCGGCCTACAACCTACTTTTAATTGTATTCGTTTATCTACTTATAGTTAAAACACATTTTGCAAAATTCTATTTATTTTACCACTCATACATTATCTGCCCACCGAATATGTAAAGAAAACATGTTTTATAATTTTTGCATTAAACAGTACCTTTGTTTGTCTAAATAATCCTTCACATAGTTCGATTACCTAGAGTTAGATGCCAGTGAAATAGTAATGGTCATACACCAATGACGTCATGCCATTACTTATCTTATGACACCTACCCACTAGTTTCAAGATGGTATCGTTGTCGAAGGTACACCGTTACATGTACATGTTATCCCCCTCCCACTCAAAATTCTCCCCCACCTCTTAAATTCTTAACATTGACATCAACTATATTTACGGTCACTGTCTGGTTTCTTGAGGTGCTGGGCAACTCGCCATGCATAAAAGAAACTTAGTCTTAAGGAATAGATGCCAAATAAATGGTCGCTGGTGAGCGATTTATGGAAACAAAATGAGACAGGCATATGAATATTCTCTTTTGAAAATGTCGCGTTCGTGCTTATCTTTGAGAATAAGGTAAAGTTGTTTGGGGGTTCTACCGGCCCACTAACAGTAATGCAATTATTTGGATACGGAGGTATAGATTGGTTAAGTGGATATGTAATACCAGGGACCAAGTTTTGGAAATCAAATCTTGCTCACTGGCAAACGGAACAGTGTTAAAGATGCTCAATTCCTCGGTGTTCTTTTATGTTCAGGTATCAATATCATATTTACAGTGAATTATATGTTCGCGTAGACACCACTAGAAATATGTGTAGTACATTTTTAAAAGCGAATTGCAATTATATTCGTATAAACGTGAGAAGTAATAGTTCTATCTCTTTCAGCAATCGTTAATGACCAATGATTTGTCTTTCGGCATGATAATGCAGAAAATTTGATTGATTAATAAAAATACGTATTGCTTATGTATTTTCAATGCTCATAAAATATCAGAACTTTTGATTTATATCAGTATTACAATATCACTCAAAGTAAAAACGATTTTGTTCAAGAATAAGGTCTAAACAAACATCAAGTGCATATTCGGTATATTCACTTTACCACTTAACTTCACTGGAAAATATCATCAGCAACGGTTATAATACCGTTAGATATAAGAATCGATAATATATATATATATATATATATATATATATATATATATATATATATATATATATATATATATATATATTTATTTATTTATTTATTTATGTATATATGCAGCATTTTGAACTGTCAAGACATTCTTCGTCAGACAGTTATTGCAATTTGCCATCATTATGACAGATTAGCAATGCCAGATTGTTCTTCTTTGCAGAGGACGCAAAGCAAGAAGTAAAATTTATTTTTTAACAGTTTAAATTTTGAACTTTTCTTGGTAAAAAAGAAAATAGGACAAAGATGTATCCTAATTATCTTCAGACAGTGTAACCGGTGAAGTGGTTATGGAGAGTGCAAATAGTACTTCTGTATGGTTCGATCTTTATTTGAAAAAAAAACCTCAACGTTATAGAAGAAAACGACACGTAACGTCAGTAACGTCACTTATCGCGCACGCCGTTTGCCGCTATAAACTAACGTTGTCCGTCATAATTCCGGACAGACAGGTTTTTCCCTGTTTGGTGAAAAACGAATCATATTGGTAACATGTAGTTAATCTGCATGCAACTATAAAACCCTGGATTGACAGGAATTTATGTAAGTTATTTGCACTACATTAAACAATTTTACATTTCTATTACAGTAACTTTTACATTGATCAGTCCACTTAATCAATACAATAATCGTTTATATCTGTTAGATCCATACTATTAACAAAGCAATGTTTTTTCTTTGTTTTTAAGCTCTCCGCGTTTGCAACTGCGCTACAACAAAGAGTGAACATTTCCGCTCCTCGGCAATGTTGCTGTGTTCGGTAGAAATTATGAAATGTAAAACCTCCTTAAAAGGGATAATTAATAATGTCATTCAGAACAAACGGTAATACAAAAATTAAATTGCGATAATCACCACAAACGCATAATTTTTTTAATTAAGATTTAACATTCAAATATCGAATTATAAATGAATCGATGAAACAAATAATTTACAAATTAAAAGTCGGAAATATTCAGAGTCGATCATAATACACTTCAATGACCCTAAATGCTTTCTGCTACATTTTCAGTGCACGCGAAGCAAATGCACACATTAGTTTATTAGCTTTCTAGATCTGTTGCCAGTTTAACTTTATATGGTTTTCCGATAGTCCTCGAAGTTTATACCAAATACTAAAATCCCTTTTATGAAATCTTGTCTTGCAGTAAAACTAAAAAATAATTAAATCATAATTTTCAAACATTAAGGCAAAGTGTGTAAGTAAATTAAAATGTCATTTATTCTCAGTTAACCATAGTTAATATATATATATATACTTGATTCCACGATCATTACGACCAAAACAGGGCAAAAAAATCAGCAGTTATTAATGTTCTTCATTTTCACAGAAATTGTCAACAAATATTTAAATGTTTTGATCCTAGAAAATGCAATAGTGTATTGTCGCAGTGGTCTTTCCAATTAGTTTTCTTTGACTCTTTTAATGTAAGGAGGATTGCCAACAGTGTCCTATTGGTTCTCTCAGTAATGTTATTATATTGAGGTGGTTTATGTAATTTTGTTAATGTTTAATATTTGGCATCATGCAAGCTAGCAAGAACTTTAAGACATTACTATACGCATTAAAGGCAGCACTATATCTGGTTCAAGTGGACACCGTCTCAAGATAACTGAAATGCTGTTGGTGGGACGATAAACCCAATATAAACAAACAAACTATATAAGAGACTTCTGAGATCTTTCCATTTTCAAAATGTCAAAACATTGTTTGGTATTGCTTCATCTATCACAATGTGTTAATTGGCAACGATTGTCAGTTACGGCTCATAACCAACGGCCAATAACAATGTCACCTCTATGAGTCTTTCTGAGCTCTATGATTTCTAATTGTGACATTGAAGAAGTATTATTGCTGGTAACTTCAGCACAATTAAAAGAACAAATTGGCGAAATACCAGCGAAATACCAGCATAAGCTGTATACGGCAGATTGAAAATTGTATTGACAATATCACTATCAACCGTCACATAATCTCTGTTACGTGTATCTGGGTCATGAGCATATCTGGACATGCAATCAGCGTCCATATTTTTGCTACCTGGACGATACATATTATCGAAGTCATAATAACTCAAGGCAGAAATTCAACATTCATAAGAACTTGGCAAATCATGTGTCAAAGGATTGTTGGCAGCATATATAGTAAACTTATTTGCAATCAAATAATCCGAAAATTTGCCACATATAGCCCACTTGAGAGCAAGAAACCCACGTTTAAAAGCTTAAATATTTCTTTCTGAATGTGTCAAAGAACGGCTTGGATAAGCAATGACATTTTTTGTCCTCTTTATTCCTGATAAAGAACAGCTAAAAGACCATGCCCACTTGCGTCAGTATCGGATTAAAAGGTCCGTGTAATGCAACAAGGGGAGTAGTCAATATGTCTTGTTGTTGCAGGTTGTTAAAACTTTGCTCGTGTTTATCATTCCTCTGCCATTGTACCTGGTTGTTGGGGGTTGATTTCATATGACTTGCTGGCGTCAAAGGTTCGATCAGTGGTGACCTCTGAGAAATCGTGAACGAATCTTCTATAATCCCCATAAAGTGCAATAAAAGACCCGAGCTCATCTGCATATTGATGTCTTTATTTGTAATTTCTTATTTTGTCAGTTTGTCAGGGTCTGTCCTAAAACATGACCTGTTCTGGGTAAAATGACATTTCTCAGGAGCCAACTTAATGGAACATTAACCTAGTCTGGTAAAACGAACTGTAACCTTTCAATTTGCTGATTAAACGAGGAACCGAATGTTACCGATGAATTATCTAGATAAATGTAACATAACTAGAACTGTTAGAAAGACCGAATGGGAATTTAATTGACTAGTAAAATCCTAAAGGGCCCAGAGTGTAAACTGTGCGTTCACCTGGTGATAACCACTTTTCATGTCTGTTGTCGAAACTCATTTGAAACCAAGCAACCTATTAAAATATCCTCTGGTCTGATCAAAGAATATACATCCTTATTTGTTCTGCTATTTGAAGCCCTGTAGTAAATGCATATTCTAGGTTTACCATTATTATTTCGGACAGGAGCAACGGCTGAAGCCCAAGGAAACATAGACCTTCTAATAATATCTTTGGCTAACAATACTTCAATGTGCTTGCTTAGCTTCTTAAATCGGAGTACGTATATGAGGTTTTTCAAAGGGTGTTTTATCAGTTAAGTGAATTATTCTTAATATCCGAGCAATTTTAATCTCAAAGTCAGTTGCTCAGAATATATGTGTATCCCTGTTTAGCAACTGTTAATGATGATAATTGATCACTGGGAAGTTTTTTTTATTTATATCGACTTTGTCAAGAGTTAGTCCTAAAATTTGATCACTGATTGACAGCAACGCACTGTTCTCAACAACAGCAGTTTATAAATCTGCAATTGTAGTTTTTATGTGCAATATTTACAGTATCTGCACTCAGGTTGGATGCTTCTTATAATTACAATGGTGGACAGTAAGGGTTACAGATACATCTTTAGGCAATTTCGACCTTTTGTGTGGATAAAGCATTACAGTAGTTGGTTTATAGTTTAATTCATGAGTAGTGACACATTCTAAAGTGACCGAATGATTAGGGCCATAAGAGATCGTGAAGGGCTCATTGAACTTGGCTATTGCCAGTAAATAATTGTTTTACCTAAGGTTTATCTCAATTTTATACATTGGAATGTTGTACAAATTACCTTTCGATTGTAACATTGGCAAAAGTTTCTCATTATTTTGTTTCTTGCAAGACAGAATCAAACATGACAGATTATTTGTCCCGAGCAAAACAAGAGTGATTGTGTTTTGTGTTTGAAACAAACATCGGACAAATTAGTTCCTCACAATTAGGCAATTAAAATGACCTTATTGATACCTCAATGAAACCTTTATATGGCAATGTGTTTCCATCAGCACATTCAATTTGCAACAGTTCTGTTGTAGGGTGTAACGTCACATCCGACAAATTATCATTATAATATCTTTGTGAACAAACAGACACACAAGAACCTGTGTCACATAGGGAAACGGTTTCTTTGCCATTAGAGAATATGAATATCTTCAACAACTAGACTTGGCTCTTTATCTGAACTGTTACCCATGTTTAAATATTGTGCATGACCTCGCTAACTGAACATTTTGTCCACAGGTGTAACATTTTCAGTCATTGTTAGAACAATCAGTAGCCAAACGACCAAATCGCGAAAAAGAAAAGCATTTCATCAGTTGCCTGTTTTGAGGTTGATATTTTTGCGGCATTTAGTCTTAAAAACCCTGGTTGACCTATTATTATTTGGATTTGACATCTAGAATTTTGCACAATGCCTCTGATGCCCTGACCTCTATTTTGGCAACTGCCTATGATATATCAGTACCATGACATATGGAATGAATTGGCCAAATTTGCGTCATGTTTAGTAAATTCTGTCATTCAATTAACGAAACATAGACTTAATCTCATCAAATTGTGCTTTTCCTTGTCCCTTCAGATTAATTGACATTTTGGTATACGTTTTGTTACTGACTCTGGCTGACTCTGACTGTTTTCAACGTCATTCATTCAGCTTTCAAGCCTCCTTACTTCAGTTTTTAACAATCTATAGTCGTATGAAGTTTCAAACTTGTCTGATGCCAATGGTTTGCTAATTTAATTTTATTGAAAAATTAGCGAAGGAAGACAAGTTACTCTGTTTAAACAAGGACATTTATGTTATTTTTAGGATCTGGAACCGCAACGAAATAAGAAAAAGTTATTGTAAACCACTGCTTTCGTTTAACTGAATTTCTCCAAACTACTATTACAAAATTCTTAACTATTTTATAGCCTTATCTACAGTTTGTTATTACAGAGTCAATTTAAAACATCTGTTTTTCTCTGGGTTTTTTAAACTAAAAGCCTCTCTGGGTTATAAAACCAATAACCCAGGACCGCAATGGGAATAAGAACTTGCACTTGTTTACATCATCCTTGGTATTGGAAGCAATCTATGTTTACACTTTTTTCTAATATGCTTATTGTTTTACAGCAATGTTTAATGCTGGACGAAAATTGTTTGCTGCCGAAATAAATCTATCTTACAGCAAAATCTGAATTTCAACCAGAAATAGTTTATGTTTTTCAGACAGTCACTTTTCCATTAATAAGAATATATGACAAAGTCCTATGAGTATTGCAACATATACCAAACTCCGAAAAGGCACAGAACAAAGGTATTTCACATGCAAGCCAAGCGAAAAGTAAGAACAAATTTGTAATGAGTCATTTAAGGAAAAGAGCAAACCCGACAGTTACCGCCTTTGAACGGTCAGTCGGCAATATGGACCGACTGGGGTGCTTAAACCGGTTTTACAGAGCTCTAACCTCGCACTTCCTGACGAGTTTCTCAAATGCAAGCAACGAAAGAAAAACGATCTATTTAAAAACAAAATGTCCATGCGCTAATATTTTCTATACGTTATGACGAAAGTAGTGACGTCATCGAAAAATAATGTCCACATGGTGTTCAGAAAAGGAATATGGTATTATTGAGATTTGAAAAACAACACAAAAATGGTTGACCACAAATAAAATTAACTTTCTGAATCATGAACAAACATGACCAGAGACGAATAAATGGTTGTAGCATCCTGTTCATGTGAAGATGTCCATCAAAGGAAATACACGTAACAATCCTTAGAGGATGAATTAAATGACAACATAGATTACATGCACGGGGAGATTTTTTACGACCGCCACACTGCACAAGTAACAATTACATATTAGATTTTTAAAAGTGCAAAAACATTGAACATGCAAGAAATGAGTGCACAGTAAAGTAATAGATGTGTGTGATTTGATTTTTGCATGGTTCCTTCTATTCTCTTTCTTTATTAATAAGTCGATCTCAAAATAAAAAGGATTAAATAACATGTTGTTTTGTTGTAGATTAATAAAAAAAAAATTAAAAAATATTTTTTTTAAAAAGTATTTTTGTTTTGTTTATGTCTATGCACTTAAGACTATGTACACTGGAAGGAAAAGAATGTAAGTCCAAGGTATCAATCGCTAAAAAGATTATGCCAAGGGTGGGCACTTACCACTTACTGGAGGGCACGCGTGAGATCACTAAACACAAACCTATATTACACTTAACCACGTAGTCTCCGCCGCTACGTAAATCGTCGACCCCCGTTCGTGTTCTGATTGTGTCACTCCGCTGCACCTGCTGCAGGTACATTCCATCTTGTAATTATAGACTGTTATCGCACATGGGGCTCCATTTTTAGATGGTTGGGGAGATGATATGATCCAACCAATTGTCTTTTTTTACCATCTGCATATCTTATATGCAGGAAGGACAAGACGTCATCGCTATGAATGAGAAGGACTGCCAAACAACTTATTCAAAATCAAATAGAAAAGAAATTACACAAAAATAAAGGAAAATGTCACGCTACTACATTAGTTTGTTGTACACAAACTCGGCAATATTCGACATTTAAGTTTTTAAATGAGTTGAAAGAACTGAAACGCCGGTAAATGAAAACCTATTGTTGTGTCACAATAACTTAATTCTTACTTAAACTCTTGTCAACATTGTTAAATAAAGCTGGAATTCAAAACACCATAAAATAAATAGTGAATATTGAAGTGTTGGGCACTGAAGAGGGTTGTGGAAACGAAAATTATTTCTCATGTTAGTAGCATCCTCAGCAATACATTACTATTTAACTAATGCTGGAATATCGGTTTTTGTTTTCATACATAAAGTTGACTAAGTCTGGTGATTATAAATTCTCATTTTCTGAGGACAGAATAGTCACAGGAAATATTTCAATATTTCCAAGCAAACGAGTGTAAAGAAAAGTTCAAAATACAGGTGAAAATATAAACAGCGGGGATTTAAATAGCAGAAGGGCACATGAGCATGACATTATCAATCACAATAAGCTTTAAGAGTAAGTAACTACAATGTACAAGCTCTTCGCGGGATACGTCACCTTGATGTATGCAAAATTACTAACTTAATAATCGCCATAGACGAATATACGAGGGTTGTTCGGGAAGTTCTGAGAATTTTGTCATATCTCCTATATTTTTTGTTTCTAATACGTAATATTTGGCACATACTAAGATTAGCATATCACGGAACTATTCCTAAAAATTGAATAGAATCAGACAACAATAGCCGGAAATAGCAGTAACCATAGCAACACTATAACGCCGCACCGGAGCAGTCCGACTCTAAAGAAAAGTATAACGCGCTACACTAATCATATTTCGTAATTTTGATAACGTAAAAAATGCGCGAAAACGCTGGTCAGCAGCGGAACGTCATGATGTCATTTCCTGAAAATATCATAACGGTATTTAAATTCTCAACGGATCAACATTGTTTTAAAGGTGTTGCCCAGAGCCACTGAGTAAACAACATGACGTCGATAGGTGACGTTGAATTGCGAAGCATCGTGAAATTTTGTGTTGCGCTGGAAAAGTCTCCCACAGAAACAATGAAAACGATCAATTCTACAGGAAAATACAAGAAATGCTGTCCGGCTACAGTGTTTAGATGGCATGCTCGTTTTAAAGAAGGAAGAAACTCGATCGAGGACGATCCTAGATGCGGTCGGCAGTCTGTTGTTGCATGTTCAATTAAGGACTCGGTAAAAGAAATGATAAATTGCGACAGAAGAACGACAGTTACAGCTATTGCAGATGAACTTTGCGTATCAGTTTCTACTGTACACGGAATACTTACAAAAGAGCTCGGTATGTCTAAAGTGAGTGCATGTTGGGTACCACGGTTGCTAAAGGACAATGAAAAGGATTGTCGGGTGCGATGCTCTCAGGCATTTCTATCACGCTATGACGCCGAAGGTGATGAGTTCTTAGACAGAATAATAACAACTGACGAAACTTGGCTCCACCACTTTGATCCAGAGACTAAGTATATGTCATCGGTATGGAAAACCCCGCGTACACCTCCCCCAAAGAAAGCCCGGGTGCAGAAAAGTGCGGGAAAACACATGTTTATTTTCTTCATGGACCGGCACGGGATGATTCTGCAACACAGAGTTCCGGATGGTCAAACTGTCACGGCGGCTTACTATTCAAAGGTAACTAAAAGTATACATTTCTAATTATAATATATTTTAAAACATATTTATTGATAAACATGTAATATTATAAACATAATATTTATAAAATTTAATATTTAAAATATAAAAGTTTTGAGTAAGATAAGTGCAAATCAAATTTTTAACCGCATGCGTTTTTTACAGGTTCTGAGGCGGGATCTCGTTAACGCGATACGGAAGAAACGCCCCCACATGGACCATGACCGCATCATACTTCATCAAGACAATGCGCCGGCCCACAGAGCGGAATCTACCCAGTTAGAGATCAGCCTCTTGGGGTTTGAGATCTTAGAGCACCCTCCATACAGCCCGGACCTCGCTCCGATGGACTTCCGTGTGTTCCCGGAGCTCAAATCACAGCTGCGTGGAAAACGCTTTGACTCAGCTGACGATCTTGTTAAGCATACGCAAGCTACAGTCTCGTCCTTTACCGATAGCTGGTACGTGGAAACATACAATAAGTGGATCAGCCGACACAGGAAATGCATCGAAATTGCAGGTGACTACGTTGAAAAGGTGCGACGATCGATGGACTTTAACGTCGCATAAAGTTGCAAATGACGTCGGCGTGCTCCGGGTGTTTGTTATATGGTTATTTACTATTTTTATTATGTTTTAGTTTCTGTGTGTATGATGATGATATTTTCAGATACTGTACAGTATATATTGAAATAAATGCGTATATATTTATATTTACGCTAACCCGACTACAACGTGTCCTATAAAACAATTCTCAGAACTTCCCGAACAACCCTCGTACATGTACCTTTATAACTATAATAGCATGAGTGCGGTTGATTATTTCATCTCAGCTAGTAATACTATTAAACTGATAAGTGAGTTGGAGGCATTATCACCCGACCATCTATCCGATCAGTGGGTTTTGCATAGAAATGGAACATCTACTTATGTTTACAAATAATGAGAACTCCACCCATAATCTATATAAAAAGTGGGATGATACGATACACAACAGCCTACTCAGTGACGTTACACGTTATTGAAATGAAAATTGTCTTCCTTGTCAGATAATACCCGAGGTAGTACAAATAGTAGGTAGGTCCTTTTAGTTGAAATTCTGGGACGTTATCATCTGTTCATTTGCAGAAGTTATAATTACTACTAATGCGACTTCTTAATTTTGCATAAATTTTAACCTTTTAAACCGTGAAATATGTTATTTAAACAAGGTGTACTTAGGTATCACAAGAACGGCATAAAACTAAACATACACTCCAAGACGTCTAAGCCTAAAAAAACGAGTAATACAAATAAAGGGACATATTTGCATTCATATATTATTCAGGAGAGACTATCAACTAATGTCTCTCATTAATCATCGGACCACCATTTTGCATTACACAACGGTGGATGAAACCATTAACTCGCATATGCAGAGAAAGCGCTTAGTGTTTTGGCCAACGTGGAAAAGTCAACATAGCAAACTGCTTTACAGGTACAAGTGTAAATGTAAGAAGTGGTTTAACAAAGAATGCTACAATGCTGGAAAATAATTTTAAAAGGCTACAGACATATTTTGTAAGACATTGAAACAATGATAAAAACTCTTATTCTCAGCAAGAAATTATCCTATACCATAATAAAGCAGAAGCACAAACGATTTTTTAAAGTGACGGAACATGAATATCGAAGTTAACGAAATCGAACCCGAGGACATTTTGGAAAAACATTAAAAGACAATGCAACTCAACGACCAATGATGGAAACAGTATACTAGTGAATGAAATGAAATTTGTATATGGACAAGCAAGCAAACTAACTGATGATAATAAAACAGAAACAATAAATGAAGCTCATGCTTGTGGTATAGAATTAGAGCGTTCTCAGAGACAGAAGTAAAACCTGCAGTGTTTGCCCAGGATACATGCAATTCAAATAGTCAATACACAGAAAAATTTATAACCGAGGTTTTTATATATACATTCGATACCATAGCACCATTTTGGACTAGTTTTATATTTAATGAGGGTTGTTTTCCAAACAGTAGGGGTGAGAACATTATTGTTCCATTGTTTAAAGGTGGAAAGCAAGAAGCTACATGCTACATATATATCGTAAACCCCTAATAATGTTTTATCAAAATATACTCTAAACTAATACTTGTAAATAGACTTATTAAATTGGTTAAAAATGCAAAAATCATAAATAACGCTAGACTGCATATTTATTCTACACGCAATTATTAGCAAAGTATTTTTTTGTAAACAGAAACTATCTGTGGCATATCTTGATTGATACTTATGAACTAAAATATATACAATAAAATGATAAAAGCAATTAGGTCAATGTATTCATCAGTGAAATCATGCATAAAATTTAATAACGTACTGTCTGAGTAATATCTAATATTGGGGTTAAACACAAGGAGACCCAGTCAGCAGTTTTATGTATGTTTTATATCAACAACATCCTTAATTAATTGACAGGATAGTAAATATAAGCAATCCGCAACCTTTTATTCTGCTGTTGTTGTTTTAGACGATACCGTTGCTTGTGCATTTGAACCTGAATCATTGCAATATGTCTTATCTGATATAAAAGTCGTGGCCATACAAATTATGATTTTTGTATTAATGTTAATGAGTTCAAGCTAGAGATTGTTGAATATCTTAAAAAAACCTAGGTGTGCATTTCATTTCTATAAGTGCAGTCAAAATTGATGTTAATCAAATTTTGGATAACAATTCTTTAAACCAGTATGCAATGATGCTAATTGAACAACTACTTATAATTGAAACAATTGGGCATATCATAAAAGAAACGAGTTAGACCTGTTACGTTTTTCATATATGTGGCATCAACAACTATCAATAATTATTAACTATTCTAGTATAAAGCAAGGAATAATTAATGTTTTATTCAAAGTTGGATAATTTCAACATATAGTTCAAACATTTTAAATACATATTGTTTCTTAAAATAAAAACTTAGCTTAGAAAAATATTAAGACTGTATAACAGAGTCAAAGTTAAGAATGAACATGGCAACATTTACAGTGTCGTCTCACGACCCTGCCATAGAAACAGAAAGATATACAAATGTTACAAGAAAAATAGAGACTGAGCACAATTAATCTACAACAATTAGAATTTGTTAATCACTTCCTATTCATTTTTAATGTGTTCAATGTTTCCGAACTAGTATATATATATATATAATTCTTTACTACACTTTACTAAATAAACAGACGTTTTCAATGTAAATAAGGTCTACATCTCAAACTCTTTTAAGAATGTTTCTAAGTTCGTATACTTTGGTTTCATTAATAGAAAAAACGGAATGCAGCATATGCGCTGTAGAAAATATATGCCTCGTGTTAAGTGTAACATGCAATGTGACTCATCGCAGCTTTCTTCTTAGTTTTACCTTTGGCTTGCAATTGAACACCTTTGTCCTGTGCCCTTTCAGATTTTGGTATACATAATACTCATAGGACGTTATGTTTCTTTACTATTTTCTATTGAACATGGTATGTTTTGAAGAAATAGATAACTTTATTGTATTTCAGTGACCCATAACCTCGGTAAGCGGGACACCCTGCTACCCGGGACCGGGCAAAATATTTCAGAATCAGTTCATAAATTCACAGCTTAACTCCCGCTACTCGGGCCATCGCCAGGTGGTACAGTGATAAAAGTGCCATTAATCAGATAATCACGCCTGCAAACACACCCAAGTGATGGGATATGCACACTTTACGATTTCAAATTAAGACACTGCCGATTACTTTAAGTAATCGTAAAGACGTCAACGATTAACCAGTTCTTTCAGTAAATTACAACCTAACATATGTTGTTTACTAAATCATGAAATGTGCTATTGAATTATGTGCTTTCACATAAGATAAATAGTTCATTACATGTTTTGTTTTATAATTTAGTCCACAAATAGTATACAAAATAACAAACAGTGTGAAATTTATTTTATTTTACTTTATTTTTTATGTTTAATTATATCCTTGTGGAAAATTACTTAATTCTATTACTATAAAATAAATAAATAGAACAACAGATTCCATATATTGAAACATGAACGCTTCCAACAACGCATCCACACAACCCATGCGTCAAAAAGGATAGTGTTTCGAAGTCGCAGCTTTTGGTTTTAGTGGTACATTTGGTTTGATTTGGTACATTTAATGCTAGTACAGTATATACAAATGCATAAATGTGACCTGAAATATTTGAGAACGGGAACTGATAACGCATAGAACTGAGCTATAGGTAGCAAAGGCTTTAACCTGACCTCCAACATTTTGCTGTAAAAACCTGATTGTTATGTTGATATTGATCTCTTACTCACGCTCCAGAAAAAACAACAACATTTGTACTAACACGACTGAACGGTTCAGTGTCAAGACTGGGTTGATACAGTGTGAGACCATCGCTGCGAGCTGTACAGAGAAGTCTTTTAGCTGCTTCAAGTAGCACCGTTTTCGGATAACGGAAATAGTGTTAAAGAACAAACAAATAAACATCGTACCATGAATAGATTTATCAATGTGGTGCAAATTTCAGTTACCATTTCTTTGTAAACTAGTTAACCAAGGTTTACTTGTTACAGGACGTCACGTTTTTATTAGATAGATACTGCTATTAAACTATTTTATTTACGGCAGCAGAACTATCTTAAGATTGACAAAAGACCCGTTTTATAAGGTTATAATGGCGGTTCAATGAATAAACAGCTAATGAAGTCGGATACATATGTAACTTGATTATCTCTTTTCTTCGTTAAAGCAAGAATATTTGTCATCCATTGTGGATTTGTGAATAATATTACTGCCTTTTAACATAGTACAAACACCACTTGTACATATTTTTTTTCTAGAGATTGGTGTGCACAAATCTGGCAGAAGATGATTCCGTGAACAATATCATTACCCTCAGAGCGATCGAAAATATATTGAAAGAATATAAAAATGCATTCCTAAAACATTACCTCCCAAATCCTGACACGAAATACTGAGAAGTCCATATAAATGTCCTTGTGCGTTGATTTTTAATGTTGCTATCATTACTCAAGCTATCGTGTCTGTAGACACAACATATATGTATTGATATAATACTTTGAGATTTAATTGGTTTTCTGTTGTCATGATATATCAATTGTGACAAAGTAGGTGCGAATTGTTATTTCTGATCACAGTATTTCAGCCAGCCTAACTTCACCTTGAACTTTGTTTCAATTTAATTGTTGATACGTTCTAGTCTGACTTCAAATGCTACTATCGAATCACAAATATTTATAAAAATGCTTTATGCTAAATTTCACTGGAAGCCGAACGAATCTTTTGTTTAATGATAATAGATTTTTTATTAAAAGATACAAATATACACATGTTTCCTTTTCTGATTCACTAAACTCAAGGAGGCGACTTTCGCATTTACTATTATAAAATCTTGTTGCAGGTGCTTTTAAGATAAAAGTACACATATTCAAATCCCTTATTTAATTGCTTAACATTGTCGTCAAGCACGTAAAACTGACTTTTATATCTTCAGTCGCTAGTGTTGCATGAATATAGTTTATACACCTAAAGAAACAAGCAACAATAACGGTTACAAGGTACTGTTGCAGGCCATGTTCGAGATAACGACCTTGTTGAAGAATGCGACTATAATATTTTATTACACCATGAGAAACATTAAATCTAACAAATACCGGTTACAAATTAGTATTAGTGGTCACATCAGAGATGACGGACTTGTTGGAGATTGCGATCATGATATGTTTATTATTCCATGAGAAATATTAGAAACATTTAAAAATAACGGTTACAAGTTAGTGTTGGTAGTCATATCGAAGTTGACGGACCTGTTGGAGATTGCGATCATGATATGTTAATATTCCATGAGAAACATTTACAAATAAAGGTTACAAGTTAGTGTTGGTTGTCAATTTAGAAATGACTGCCTATTTGAAGATTATATTTTTATTTATCTAATCATAACGATTAGAAATGAGTTTCCTTGTCTAAATATGATAACCGTTCATTGTACGTGTCGCGCTTAAATAGTTAAAGACATAAATAATTATAAGCGGTGTGTTAGATTATAACCGGTTGAAATAGTTCTATGACATTATTTTAATATGATTCTAAATATTGACATGTCCATTAATACGTTGCAAAATTTTGTTTTTAACTTGGTAGGAGAGCGATTGGCAAATGAAAAAGACCCATGATGGCCATCTTAAGAATTGGTGCCCACATTGAATTTCAATGTAGCTGAGATTATTTTCAATTAAGCACGTCTATCCATTAGTTCATACTTGCATCACAAAGTGCAATTTGTCATTTATATATTTAGCTACTTAATAAACTGTCTGTAGCAAAGTTTAAATTCACGAGTCTCTTTAAGATTGAAAATTTATTGAGTGTAAAAAGTTCAATAAAATGGCTTGCGCCATCTGTTAAGTTAGTATATAATGAAGTTAAAGTTACGTTCGCCAGGACTGTATGAATGCACAGCCGTTAGTGTCACACAAGTATATTATCTATGTTATACTATATATACGGCAATACTAAGAATGTTCATTGTCTACTCCTGTCTAAGATTTCGTGCTTTACTATGACTGAGATTATCCTGATTTCATGTTTATTCTGTAATGTTAATTATTTTTGTATTTACAATGTTGGCTTGTATTTATTTTAAATTTGTTGAGTCTATTAGCTAGCCAACAATAACTGTGTAAGCCGTTAGCGACGTCAACTTTTTTTCGTATGTATTCTGTCACCTGTCTCTTGCAATGATAATGTTTTCAGGGTGTCATGTGTTTGCTAAAAAGAAAAAAAAGAATAATTTTACATGGTACAACACCATATTTTCTGACAATGATCATTGGTAATAATACTACATGCAATCCGACAATATTTCCGTATATACTTTATCAATATTGTTTTAATTTGTCCTTATCCCCTATTCACCAACATGTCTTAAGTCTAAGTCATGACTTAAGCCCAAGTCACAATATTCATACCAACAAAACTGAGCTTTTTATGACGTTTCAATGTGATTTTAAGCCGAAAACAGCAAAGTTAAAATGTCATGAAAAACTACAGACATGTATTTAAATACATAATAAAATATTGTGGATTGAAATCCATGACTTAAACAATCCTTACTTAAGAATTGTTGGTGAATACTGACCTTAGTTACTCCGGACTAAATCATGTAAGTTTGAAATAATGTTATTGATTTTTATGTCTCATTCAGAAGAAATGGATTACCTCTATATATGATGACTTGTGCATAATGTTCACATTCTTTAGAAAACTGAAGAATTTTGTAGTTTCTATTATGTTGTATTGCCTTTACAGTAAAATGTACATGTCAATGGTTATGACTGCGACTTCCATTTGACTGATATGTGTATACATGTAATAGATCGTTGTATACAAAGATTGCTGATCACATTAACTCGGTTTGTAGAAAGTCTGTAAAATGTTTGAATCTTTTCAATTTTGTTATTATTAAATTTATTAATTCTGTGAGTTGATGTGTCTTCATTGTAGCTTCATTGTCATTCATAATAATTTATATTATAACACATCGAAATACACTGTGATTTACATTACCAGTATTTGCAAAAGAGATGGTAAATGTTTAATTCTCTCAGACACTAGAACTTGCTAGATTTACCTAGATGGTCAAACAAAACACCATGTTTTTTTTTTCTAAAGTATTTATAATGTTCATTCATCGGTGCAACAGAATCGCACTTAATAACAGTCAATTTAAATGGTCAACCCATTGAAAAGGACGAATACAAAATCTAAACGAATGAACTGTAACATAATTCAGAATCTCCTGTTCTAATTCCTGTAAGAAATTCACTAATTAGTTTTAATATAAAGAATAACGTCGTTAACGGCGACTTAAGGATTAGTTCCGAGTGAATGTGGGTGTGTTTTCTTTCCTAAAGAGAGAGAGAGATAGAGAGAGGGAGAGAGACTGGATGAAAAGTTGTCTTATATTATTATATTATGTTTTAATTTATATTTCGAAAGGTGTCGAAAATTTGTCAAACGACCAAATACAAATTATGTTTTAAGATCTCATAAACGACTTCAGGAAAGTATAAAAGTCTTTCCTAATAATTTAATTAGATCCCTTTACCTCTATAAAGTGATGACCATGCAAAGAAAGAAACGCATCTGTGACAGAAAACATGTAAACATTATTTATGAATTCGGCAAAATAAATTTACCTACACAGAAAATTCAACATGTTTGTTATCTCTTAAATGCTTAACAAGCTTTCTAAAGTAACGACATAGTACCTTTTGTCTGTTTATTCATTAAAATATCGCAGAAAAGTGTAGATGTTCGAGATAAAAGTTCACGCATTTTAATTGATTTCACTATTTATTTTTAAACCTACTTTTTTCTAAAATTCAATATTTTGCGCACATTTGTTTAAATAACCATTTGTCATTACTAATTAAGAACATCAAGACCTGCTGGCTAAACATAAGATCAGAACGCTGACGATTTACTTTACGTTGTACATTTGAAAGAAGTCAATTAATCGTTAGCTATCATTAGTTGTCCCAAGGTCTGATCAATCATCATTATCAAGTTACCAATAAATGATTGGTTGTGCTATATAACATAGTATTTACGACATCTGCCTAAGTGCAAACAGGAATAAATATTAATATGTCTTGTATTTGAGCCCTGTTCATAAGCTAGTATTAGTATGGCTGACAACATAAATGTTGTTTATGATGATGATGATGATGATGATGATGATGACGATGGTGATGATGATGACGATTATTATTATTATTATTATTATTTATTTTTTTTTATTATTATTATTATTATTATAATTATTATTATTTATTTATTTTATTATTATTATTATTATTATTATTATTATTATTATTATTAATAGTAGTAGTAGTTGTAGTAGTAGTAGTAGTAGTAGTAGTAGTAGTAGTAGTATCATTATTATCTGCGTCTGTACTCAAAACTCGACTTGCATTACAGAAAAACCCGATAATTATAATAACGGCAGAAGTGGCTGATCAATGTTCTCATTTAAACTTACAGATGTATTTGTAATCTCACTTATGATGCATATATTGAAAATATGGAACGGTCTATGAGAATTATCACATATAATTAATTTGAACTATCGTTTGATAAAGAAACAATCATACACGCACAAGTTAATGTAAAATGACAAAAAAATACCGATACAAGACACAACAAATACGCACGCCCGCACATGAACATACAAACACAGAAAAAAATCAATTGATATTAAATTGATCAGTCTCAAAGGGGATGGCTGGGGTGCGTAAACTTAGTCAAGATGCGCTCCATCTGGTCACGAGTAGTTGTTTGTTTTTTTCTCAGAGACAAACAGAGCTTATATAATAATTGCGAAGAATGAAAAGTTAAGTCAAGTTTATATCGTAAAAGACACAAGTTTGGTGACTAGAACCACATGCACACGTGTTGGATTTTTTTTTTCAAGTTAAGGTCCATACTTTAGGTAAACTGTTCAGCAAGCAGTGTACAGTTTACTTGTATATGGTATTACACATTCAAGTTTCGTTGGTTTATTTTACGTTAACTTAAACTTTTTCGGGTCGTAATTAACGGATGCTTTGCCAAATATCTGTCTCGCGAAGATCACATCATTGACTTTGCAATTTTGAGAAACTCATCAACTATAAACTAAAAACAACAACACTTTTATGGATCTATATCTACAAAAATGGCCGATCACTAAATAATAGAGATTGTCACATGGTCATCAGGGACGTCACATTCACAACAACGTGATAAATATTGAATAAATAATATGCAGTGTAAATATTAAAGTACACAAACAGAATAATATATTCTACGTCTGATACTTAATTATAGCAATTTGTCTGCATTCGGACAGCAAAACAACGTTAGACAGTGTCAATGTTAAGACAGTTTCGTTTTAATTTAACAGGTAACACAAAACACCCTATTACATATTACATTATAGGAATTGTATACGTACTTAGTTTACAGGAAAAGACTGATTGAATAACTTTATACCTGCAATTAAATTGTGTGCTTTTAATAGAAAAAAAGTGCTTAATCTGAAATAAACTCAAACAAGACAGTCTTTAAAACTATGAGTTTATCAAATTTGCTTTTAGTTTACACTACGTCCATCAGTTTACAAATGTTATAGCTATTTACACCAACGATTTACTCGAATAGTTATACCCGTATCTACTACTTATATTATATACACCTATTTCACTTTCGATATTACATCTTTAAATAAATGAGAATGCCTGGAGCATAAAGGATGATCACACTTACATCATTTTATATTGCATTAATATTATATTATTTCAGGTGAACATGTGCTCTCATCTGTGTATTCAAAATCGTCGTTTGTTCAAAATGGTTTTAATCCTTACTTTTTAGCATGCTTTTGCTTAGCTTTAAAAAAGACGACCTCCTCAGTAGATATTGTCAAAATATTTTTGCCACAAACCTTGCGGCGATTTTATCGGATAAAAGCAAACTCAAATTAATTTTAATCAGGTCTGATATTCAAAGCGCTGGTTATTAAGTTAACGTTTACTAATGAACACAATTATCTCCATAGAAATAGTCCTTTAGTTGCAAAGTCTAATTATATTATATTTACGTGATTACGAATGATTTCTGTTACAGATGTAGTTCTTTGCGAATATGTTCGCAATTTGGGTATTTTTGCCGGTTTAATCTAAAATGAAGTAGACGATTCTCTTCCAATTATGTGTATATTAAAAAAAATCCGCCACCAAGCTTTGAATTACATACAATATGGAGATAATAAAATCATATATATTAAGAAAGAAGTTTTTTGTGAGATTACATTTTCAACATATATCAATGAGTTGCGAATAAAACACGCCCTGATTGGTTAACCATGTAACAAATGGAACCATTTTAGGCACTGGGAGTTTATATCGGAGCACAATCAATTTTTCCCTAACCTCCTTAATTAATCTTTACAAAACTGCACATAAATAAGCACAGCAAACATTGATAGTAAATATGAACACTTAGAGACCAAAAGAGCGTTGTAAACAAGCAATACATTGCCGTAAAACTATCGGCCTATTAAATGAGTGCCTTTTTCGTAATTGCAGTAAAATATATAAAAACATATAATTACAAAGTAACTTTTATTTATACTTAATTTTATTAATTGTATAACTTTGCGGCATGCAGAAGTCGATGTCTTATAGCTGATCCTACTTTGGTAACTAGATTTATTAGTATACTTTTAATTGGCTGTCACAGCCAACGTATTTTTCTGTATTCAAGATAATAGCTATTGAAATAAAGCCGACATGTTGGCAATTATTTCATAAGTCAATGGTAAATTCTTCATATTTCTGAAACTTTTATTTCCCAAGGACATGAGGTCCGTAGGTAAATTGAAGTTTAAATGACAGTATTGCCTTGACATTGCACACAACCGTACTTGATACCCAATAAGTAATATAATTGACAAATACTTTTAACAAAGACTATATTTTAACAGATACCTTTGTGAATCTCGTTGACTACTTTAGCAGTCTGTCTGTCAGGCTTTCATGGTGTTAAAAAAAACACACAACTCAAGTACGATATACCAGACACGTAAATTTCACGGCAAAGGATATTGGACGTGTCTTGATACTTTCCAGACATTTTGAGATATGGCTGAAATGTATAGGTCATTATCTTTCTGGTTAGATCCTCGTGTTTTGGACAAGAATTTCGTAGATTGTAAATCTTTATAAATGCAGTTGCAGGGGAGAATGACAACGTTTAAATACAAGGTTCAGTAAAGCATGCATCTGCTGGCGGTTTCATTTTCTTTTCGCCTTAATCAGAGTTTAATGTATATATTGAATCCTAGGTTTGGTGTTGAATAAATATAATATCACATGTACAAATCGTTATCGCAAATGGATTATGTTAACTCCCGTCTATCTGTGTTTTTATAAACGAAAGCATTGTTGAATGTTTAGAACTGTTTTGCTTGCTGGAAAGGTAATTCGAGAGTGGTTGTTTTGTTTTCAAACACGTCTAATGAAGAATAAGAAATTACTAATCATCCATGGGTGGACTATAGAAAAACGTACGATTTGGTAGTTAGAGACAATCGATGGTTTAAACTTATTCGATGTGGAATAAGAGGTAACATGTTAGATATCATAAAATCTATGAACACTTGTGTGCGGTCGAAAATAAGGCATAATACCTAAGTTAGTGACAGCTTTCATAGCACGATATGGGTTACTCAGGGTGATTGTATGTCATCTTCTTTTTTTCTATGTATATAAATGACCTAGAAAAATATCTTGTAGGATCTGGGATCAAAGTTATTTCCATTAATTCAAAAAAGATGTAACTTCTGTTATATGTTGATGATGCTGTTCTATTATCAGAAAACGAATGTGATCTGCAGAGAGGGCTGGATATCTTAAAATAGTATTGTGATCGCTGGAAAATTATTGTAAATGTTGATAAAACTAAAGTAACATTTTTTTAGAAAATCTGGTCGAATCAGTCGCGGTACCTGTTTTAAATATGACGGAAAGGAGATAGACATTGTTAATAAATTCTGTTATCTTTTTATTGTATTTACATCTGGAGGATCTTACTCAGAAGCACAAAATGCACTATCCGGACAAGCACTAAAAGCATTATACAAGATGAAAAGTTACAAATTTTCAAATATCCCTGTTAGTCATTCACTAAATTTGTTCGACAAATAATATGTCCAATTCTTAATTATGGACAAGAAGTATGGGAATATAACAATTCATTACAAATTGAGAGACTTCACTTACAGTTTTGTAAACAAATTTTAGCATTTAAGAAACAAACTCAAAACGATTTTTTATGGCGAATTAGATAGAATCCCATTTCAACAAGACCAATATATTGGAATATAAAAAATTTGGCTAACATTTGTAAAATGTGATAGCTCGAAATACACAAAGATAATTTATGATACAATGTTAAATGATAAACATAACCAGACATCTCTTCTTGGGCACATAAGGTTAAAGCTGTATTAGAAAACCTTGGTTTTTTCTACGTTTGGCTAAATCAGGGAGTTGAAAATGATAAATTGTTTATAAGTCTCTTTAAAGAAAGATTGTATGATTGTTATATACAGATCGGAATGCTCAATTACAAATTTCTTAAAGAGCCACAAGTACAGACTAGTCTTCTCCTTTGAATTTAAGTCATATCCAGACACAATAACAGTAAAGAAGTTAAGAACTGCCCTCACCCGGTTAAGACTCTCGTCGAATTCACTTTGTATAGAAACTGGTAGATATTCAAAGTGAATTAGCACTCTTATAAATGAACGAAAATTCCTTTTCTGTAATATTTTAGAAGACGAATACCACTCCAAGTTTTTCAATGCGCTCTATATGCTGAATATCGTTCAAGATATATACCGTCTTATTTTTAGAAATGTAATAATGTTCTTAAATTTAAAGAATTTATGAAAACAGGCAGTAAAAGTTTACTAAATAGCTATTTTTACAAACAAAGGAAAGAACAAAAACTGACTGTATTAAATATTTTGAATAATACATAAAGTATATTATTGCTTCACATTGTGTTGTGTAAATGTCTTTGAGTTCTATAATATGGAAATTATCTTTTGATAATCCCAAATATTGACGTAGATATAACTAAAGCATGATTTCTATACATGTCTTGCAATTGTTGTTTTTTTCTATCGATATTAGTAGACATGAAGCTACTGTATAAGCCACACGGTCTTTCATAGTCTCATAGATAGATAGATGGACGCAGAAAATGACATGTAGCTTTCGATGAACGTTTGATGTCATGACATAAAAGAAGGAGATTTTCAGTAGTTTCTTCTTAACTATTGCAGTTTTACCACAAGCTGTTGCATCCCTTGCCTTCATTTATGTATACGATTAGACGATTAGATGTTTGGACCGCTCAATGCGGCATGAAACTATTATTTAAAATTATAATTAAATCATTATTCATTATCATAAAAAAAAAGATCCCGTCTGGATGCACGAAGAGGCCACCTTATAATAAGAAAGCAAGTCCATTACGAGGTCTACCCATAACAAGGGGAGCAAATCGATTAGGAGGTCTACCCATAACAAGAGCAGCAAGTCTATTAAGAGGTATACCTATAACAACAGCAGCAACTCCATTCAGAGGTATACCTATAACAAGAGGAGCAATTTCATTAAGAGGTCTACCCATAACAAGAGGAGCAATTCCATTAAGAGGTCTACCTATAACAAGGGGAGCAAGTCCATTAAGAGGTCTACCCATAACAAGGGGAGCAAGTCCATTAAGAGGTCTACTCATAACAAGAGCAGCAGCTCCATTAAGAGGTATACCTATAACAAGAGGAGCAATTCCATTAAGAGGTCTACCCATAACAAGAGCAGCAACTCCATTAAGAGGTATACCTATAACAAGAGGAGCATTTTCATTAAGAGGTCTATCCATAACAAGAGCAGCAACTCCATTAAGAGGTTCACCCATAACAAGAGGAGCAATTCCATTAAGAGGTCTACCCATAACAAGAGGAACAATTCCATTAAGAGGTATACCCATAACAAGAGGAGCAACTCCATTAAGAGGTCTACCCATAACAAGAGCAGCAACTCCATTAAGAGGTATACCTATAACAAGAGGAGCAATTCCATTAAGAGGTCTACCCATAACAAGAGCAGCATAACAAGAGACGAGATATAGGAAAAAATTTCATAGAATTACATCAAATATTAAAATTTGAGCGTCTACGAAAAAATGGGATACAGATAAATGTAAAAAGTGACAAAACACAGAATTGTTTCATTACGGACAAAAGGAAAACAACAGTTATTGCATTGGCACAGTCGGCAAAAGGGTCGACTTTGATGCTTAAACCTGGTTTGTTGAGCGCTTCAATTCAGCATTTAAATTAAGTTATAGAACACTTTATATACATGTGTCACTAACTCCAGTAGCCGTAAAATACATTGATACTTGTAAATGAAAGAAACGCATCCATCAAAGAATACACTCTGCTTACATGTACATATGCAACGTTGTCCCTCATCAATGACATAAATAACGAGCCATTTTAGTTTAATGGTAAAATGTTAAAAGCAATAGTTTTCTACTTAACTGTTGGTGGTGATGATATTGTGCATTGTACAGACTTAAGAATATCGTTGGGCATGATTTGTGAATAACAGCTAAGTACTGGTTGTAATGAAATGCCTATCAGTGAGCAAATTACGTTACAAAGATATTATGCACATATTGTATTCGCTATCAACACGCTACCTATATTTTAATTCTTATGAAAACTTGAAAGACTATTGATACGTCGGTCATATGTTCGAGTGTGGCAAGTCATCCATTGGTTGTTTAAAGCATCATGATAATATGTTTGAAAGCAAAAAGAACTCATTGGACATGGTGTATGTGTTTGTTTGTAAAACCAGTTTCATTCATTTCCATTTAAATAATATTAAAAAAGAAGGTATTTTGAACTATTCTTTAGCAAATAAATTGCCTATCCTTGTTACTGCTATTATCTCTAAATAATTATTACACTATATCAAAAATCAGTGGTAATTAGAATATACCCACACTTGTGTATTTACGTGTATTGAAAGCAATCTAATAATTAGTAATAAGAATATGACGTTATTTACTATTAATATAATGCATTAAACAAATTATTACAAATCGCAGACCCAATGACAAATTGACATTGACGAAATTAGCTTTCTTATATAATAAAATTCTGAAGTATCGATTACTGTTAGTTGTCCTTTCTGTTGTAGTGAGGGTTAGGCATGGAGTGAGTGTGTATTACATAAATTGCTTGATGACGCCATGGAATGTTACAATAACACGAAACAGCTGCAAGCCAGACATGTTCGATGTCTAGCCAGACAATTGTAATTTGACATTACTGTACAAGACATTTCAATGTATAAGGGAAAAAACATTATCTGACTATAGATGTAAATGTAGATTGTACCATAACAAACTGACCAAAAATTTTGTCTTAGATATGTAGAAGGGATTTATGTTAATATCAATTTTCTACTGGTGTTAGGACTAGTTAATGGTTAATTGGTTTATAATTACAAAGTGTCGCATAAAAGCATATATATATGTTGTGTGGCCCCTTTTGCCGATTGACCGTTCCACGGCGGTAACTGATGGTTTTTCTTTATGTGTGTTATATCTCGTCTCTGTGTTATGTCACATTTACATTTACCTTGTTTGCCTTTGTCTACTGGTAGATAAAATTTAAATATCTGTGAAAATTTGATAGGACCTTTTCTTATTTATCTATTGATCATAAATATTTTACATTAATTTCAGTTTTAAGATTCTTAATATATATAACTTTACAAAATAAAACAGAAACAGGAAAAGTGTCATAGACTGGTTTACACATGGTATGACTTAATTGGGGGGATATTTGTATACTTTTATTACATGGAAAAGGTAGGAAGTTCCAAACTGCTGGCGAATTTTTTACACGTGAAACACTATAAAATGAACTGTATCATTTTAAGGATGCGATTAAGGAAGCACTTTCAAGATTTTGAATCTAATATAGTGTGTGAGAGCGAGAGAGAGAGAGAGCGAGAGAGAGAGAGAGAGAGAGAGAGAGAGAGAGAGAGAGAGAGAGAGAGAGAGAGAGAGAGAGAGTATTTACTGCGATAAAAGTGAACGGATCTTGATTCATAGGCCCCACCACCACCACCACCAAAGTTTTCTGGATACGCCCCAATTCATAGTAACATACAAAGGAGTGATCGTGTTGTTGTATTTCATCTATATATTTATAATATATGGATTACTGCATACGAATATTATGTTTACGCCGAGTGTCATAGATTCAATGACTAGCGAAATGAAAACCTACTTTTGGGCATAATGGTTGTACGGATGAAGATTATTTAAATCAATTGTTTTGTTGTATCTAAATAATGAATCCTTTTAGTTCACATGCTTTAGTGAATTACATTACTTTTGGTTTAAACTATTCCTTAAAGTCTCTAAAGAGGGCTTCGCTGTAAAGGATTGCAACAATGGTGGAAAATGAAGACGAATAATACATGCACTGATAAGAACCGATATTTAACTTTGTTTAGAAATAAGCATTGTTTTCTTTGCTACTTCTAGCGTTAGCTGCGGGTTTTTTAATTTGAATTTACGACCTTAAGCCGACATGGCTTAGATTTCATGTGACGCTAAAAGTGACGTCATTACGACAGATAACAAACGTCCAACAGATCCCGAGGGTATATTTCTGTCTGCAAGCGTCTACAAAGCTTTCTTAAGCTGAAGGGAATAAGGACAACGACAGTTATTTGATACAAGAGTTCATGGAAAGAGTAACATTGTACTTTTTGGCGCCGCAGTGGATTGGGACATTACCAGGGACATTAACTTATTCAAATTATTGTTATCGTTCTTGTTCATGTAATTACACGTACATGGTAGAACTCTTAGTAGGTTTGCAGTAGGACATTTGACCAATTGCTTCTTTTTGGTGAATTGTATATTACGTTTTTAAGCTTTAACGAGAAGAATACGGTTGTATTAAATTTCATTGTACTGGATTCAAATCAGTCAAATAAAACAGGTTCGACATCAATGTAGGATGTTTTAATAAAACTAAACTTGATGTTTGTTATTTGTTATTGGATATGGCAAAGGGACATATTTCTTGACATTACTGTGTACTAAACTTTGAAATTTAGAAAAGGTGTTTGTGAATATAATGACTGTTTTCTGTAAAACAAAATGGCTAAATATGATTTGGATCAGCAGCAAAGCAATGAGATGAAACGTTTCGTTCCACCTGAGAAATCACTGGTCCTCTTTGTCCCCAGCCAGGTTTGAACCGAGGATGGATTCGCAAAACGCTATACCACTCAGGACTTATTTGTCACATTCAACAACGTCAACCATACAAACATTAGACCAAATAAAATTATTGAGATAAGTCAACTCACTAGTCAGTTTACTCGACTTACTACATATTGAACATTTAACAGTGATGCATTCACATACAATGATAATTTAAATAGTACAGTACAAATAAATGCTTCCGTCAATTGTAATGTTTAAACATGCATTGTTTTGCTTCAATGTTTAAATGCAATAGATATCCAATCTGATTCAAGTTTAACCTTCCTTTAGGCTAGCTAGTTAATATAGAGATCTAGATAGACACATAATTCTAAAACTTGCTCAACTTGTTGTGTTTCTGAAAGTGTTTCAGTCACAACAGAATCATACATCCAATTTCAATAACAAAAACTGGTTTGTGACGGTCAACAAATAGTGGTTTCCTTGAGTTATGTTACCAATATATATAATGTCTTGTCGCATTTCACCTTGAGTTATGTAACGAAATATATAAAGGCTTGTCTCATTCAACCTTGAGTTATATCAATATATAGTGCCATGTCTCATTCAGCCTTGAGTTAAGTAATCAATACATAATATCTTGTCTCAGTCGACCTTGAGTTATATAACCAATATATATAATGTCTTGTCTCATTCAACCATAAGTTATGTAACCAATATATAATGGTTTGTCTTACTTAACCTTGAGTTATGTAACCAATATATATAGTGTCATGTCATGTCTCATTCTTCCTTTAGTTACGTAAATTTATATTTAATGGTTTTCTGAAGATTGTCTGCAATGCTTAGTACATACAAGTTGAACATCACTTTTACAAATTTTAAATGTTAGTCCAGTGTGTTATAAGCTTTCTTCAGAAAAAGTTCTTTACTGGCTACCTACTTTGAAAGTGGAATCTTCTAATGACAGTGCTGCAAGGGGTTTCTCCTAGTGAATTATCATCTATTCGTTAATAGCAACATCATATTTTCTCGTGGACATCAAGTTTTTACTGAGTCATCAAATAAGTCATGTTCATTTCTTCATTTATTTGTTAATGATGCTTTTATATTTTTTTTCCAAATGCACAGTTGATGATGACAAAAGGAAACAAGGTATTAACTGTTGTTTTAAGGTGGTATCCGACAATTTGCTTACATTAAATACATGTGACAATATTTTACCCCAGTTGTGGGGAATTGGGGAATAATTTTACCCTTGGCCTTGCTTAAGCTCTGCTTAATTGGGTAGGTCTATGACTGGTCGCTCTGCTATCATGCTAATGTGACTAGGTGTGTTTTCATGTCATGTGAGTAGGCATAGTGGGGCGTAACGGGGCTCCAGTAGAAAACGACAACTTCTTCTAAGTACAACTTTATTACAAATTTAACTAATTATAAATCTAGCAAGAGTTAAGCGTAAGTACCTCTTTCTGTCTCGTCCAAATCCGCACTGCTCTCATTCGCGCAGCAGCCCAAATATATAACCTAAGGTAACTTAGGTAACCAGCGCTTTTTCCCATGATTTCTTTCTATGTTTTGACGTATGAATCAATCAAGGTCCGAATCAGGTCATGTGATATGATAAAAAGTGACATAATTTTTAAACAAAGATGTCCAATTTATATTATGATGGCTAGGAGTTGTGCCACTGTGTACGACAGACTAGATTAACGTAGATAACATCTAATCGAATAAAAGATAAAAAAAATGTAAATAAATTATCAAGTACCAATGTCAAGAGGCCAAAAGTATTATATACTAACAATCCTGGTAGGATGAACTAGATGACAACACATAACATGCACGAAGATATTTTATCGACTGCCACTTAACACAAGAACGACTGCTGTGATACTGCGTTCAAAATATGGCATGGTACTAACACAATTACAACATACTGCGTCATTACTGTTGTTTGCCTTAGTTTCGCAGTGTGTCATGGTATATTTCCTTGCTTTGATTATTAATCATGTCATAGTTCGTCCTTCTTAAAATTAACTTAATACTTAAACAATTTGTTTTTAATACAAACACTAAGGGTAAACTACACATGCAACTTTGAAAAGCATTATACCAACCATTATCTTTATTTTATCAAGAATCTAAGCATTCACAGCTGGAGGCCTGTTGCAAGGGTAAATATGAGAATAACAAACTAAAACAGGACTGTATGCGATGTCATTGAATCATGAAAAAAATGCAAACGAATACCAACACATGTCTTATCCATCAGTTGGTCTTCATTCTTTTTTAATTTGTAACACAACACCCTCAACCCACAAAAACAAAAAAGATACGTCTTTTCTGTAGATTAATTGGCGTAAAACCGACAAGTTTTATCATGAAAATCTTTAAATATTGATTTTTTAACTTGCCTCAAACAATATATCTTTCAACCTTAGGTTCAAAGAGCGCTCCTTTAAAGTAACTTTTGTTTCCACTTTGTGGCAGAGGTTACTGTGATCTGAAAAACACGTGACCTCTGACGTGGTGAGTGGCAAGAGTAATGCATTTTTATATAAAAAAATGAGTACCAGCTAAGAAAGGAAATACTTTGCTTAGTTCAAAAGAGGACAGGGAGATTGTGGAGGATGTAATTTAACTTGTCTAATTATCAATTAATAATTTTGATTAGAATAACCTTTAGGTTTACTAACAAAATAGCATTTGTCCTTTGTAAAATGCACTGTAAAACACATTAATGGGTTAAATAAATCCGTTTAAAACTTTATAACTTTGTGTAAATAAAAATAAGGAAGATTGTTCATTCTTTCATTTTAAATATGGAGAATTGTCTCAAGACAACAGTCTTTGATAATGCCATCTTCAAAGGGGTTTGATTGCGAAGTTAAGATACATTGCCAGCCTAAAAACAATAACTCCACTTATGTGAGTCATTTGCTTACTTTTTTACAATGTGCAATAAAGGAAAGAGCACGGATGCGAAATATTCCATTGCGCCGTAGGGAGCAATTGTTGTAAACAAGAAGATGGCTATACCACGGATTAAACACTTTACGTATACTGTCGATTCACTACATAAATATTTTAGAGTAATGAACCATACCTCAGAGGGTAACTAGACAATAGGCTGCTTTGTTTTCTTCCTTGTTGTCTGCTACATCTGTAAGTAAAAGTTGCATTTCTTACATTGGAGTACTCGGTTTTTATTCTTAAGCAAGACCTCTCCAAACGGCTGCGAATTCCTTTTAACGCCTGCTACTTTTTATGATTTCAAGCTAAGATTCATTCTTGCAGGCTACACTGTTTAAAACGAAACACTCGGTTCTTTTCTCCGAAAGGGGCCTTACAGAACAACTGCGACATCGTGTTAATGGCCGCTACACTGTCGTCCCCATAAAAATGCTTTTCCTCAGAGGCTACGTAACTGTCTGCGTTGCTTATATTGTGGTATGATTTCCCTAGTTGATAGTGTAGCCTTCTCAGATAATGGTTAAAGGTTGGGTGCCATAATGAAATCTTACTTTTTATTTATTTATTTATTTATTTATTTATTTATTTATTTATTTATTCATTCATTCATTCACTCATTCATTTATTAATTTACCTATTGAAAAAATATTGTAAAGTCCGGTAATAGCTTAACCAACAATATGGGGGGGGGGGGGGGCTTATATGCATTTTTGTTTTATAACACTATATTATACATCGCTACTACGTAAATTTTAGTCGTATTTTCTTTTACTGAAGCATTAAAACTAAACACAAGAGAACCATTGTTGGGAACCATCAAAGGCGACGCAAACGATTAAAACATTTTTTTTTTAAATATGATATATGTGTTTAACCTTAATTAAAAGTGACATCAAGCAGTTTTCTTTATTTAAATACATGTAAATAAATAAAATAAAATAAAATAAAAAATAGAACACCATGTACCGAATTATGGCCCGTATCGTATCAGAGTTATGACACAATAGGAACTCCTCGGGTAATTCCGTCCTCGGGACAATATAATCGGAATTCCTCGTATCGGGACACTCATCTCTTGGGTGTATGTGGTGCAAAGATACTTACAGAAATCGCAATCGTTTTGTTCGCCGGAATTCGGAAGAAGAATATGCCTTGTAGTTTGCACAAAACATAAACAATGGCATAGTTTGACAGCTGCGTGTCTGCTGCTCTGAGTAAATTAATCTTGGATGATTTAAATTTGAAGCCGCCACAAATTAAAGTTTTACAGGCATCGTACTGTAGTGAGCTGTATTCCGAGCTGCCATCTTTGTTTTGACGTCTGTCACAAAAGTAGTCCCATTTAGGGAAATGGCCGAGATGATTCAACTACATCCATTCGAGAGATAATTCGTGAATTATCCGATGTGTTCCGATTGGGTTATGACAGTCCGCAACAATTTCCAACGCAGTGATCTCCCCCTTTCAGTAAGGAGAATCTCTGCTACCACACAGAAATCCTTCCAGATCTGGAAGGATTTGATTTTTTTACTTTTAATTTTTGTTCAGTAAAATGACAATCGGAATGAATGTGTATGTTAGAAAAACTACTAATAATGGATGAAAAAACAAATTCTAACGATAAAAAAAAAATGTATTTATCACTACAATCGTAACAACTCGGCCATTTCCGTCCTTTCGCCGAGGACGAAATTTCGGTGTTACACCGGTTCAATGTAAACAATCAATGGATACCGTTTTAAGAAATTCACAAAGTAATAACGGAGTTTGACTCCTCCATAAAAGCGAAATCCAAACAGATCGAGTGTCTGCAGTCTCTGTTGGCAGGCAAAGACGTCATAGCTAATCTGCCTGTTGGTTACCATCGTCACGTGATTTTGTATGATGGCAGTGGTTTTAAGCAAGCGTTGCGATGTCGTAAACCCTGTGCGGAGTTTGAGTCCGCAAACAGACTTTCCCTATGCGCAAATTTCAGTGAGCACTCCAAAAATAGGCGTCGCGCTCCACCGCGTCGCCAATTACTTCACAAGTTGATATCTTACAGTATTTCATAATAAACGAGAAATTAAGTAATAGTTATCATTTTAAGATAGAACGAGAATATATTTTTAGATTTTCTAAAGAGATCTATTTAACTCGTTATTTTTACACGAATTGAACGAAAATTATAGCATATTCAAATTAAAGTTTTTTTATAAAATAATAAAAAGTTTGATCAAAGTTACTGATATATCGATATGATAGATATATAATAATTATTATATATCTATGAGAGGTACATAAGAAACAAGGGAGGTAAATGGACAATTACTTTTTTAAATCTTGAATGAGTTATCTTTCTTTATATTGGTTACCGTCACCGACTGACATCTAATAAGTGTTGGGAACCAGCGAGATGCATGCTGAGTTCAACATCAGTCTTGCACAACGATGAGACAATTCCATCAATAAGAAACTTGAAAATAAGAAACAATGGACAGTTTTTGTGGCGGAGAAGCATTTTGGGTAAGACTTTGTTTTTATTAAACGCCATCAGCATAGATGACACCAAGGCTTTGTTGATTTTTCAGGGCAGCGCAAATGACTTCAGCTTTGGCAGGTTAGTTGGCTGTCACGGAGTCCGAGGTTTCCATCACTTAGATACCATTTATATCATCGACAGGTCTGTGGGCAATATAAACCGTAAAACCTTTCCGAATAGCATGATTAATCAAGGTACAGAAATCGCTGTTTAGTCTGTGTAAATTTAACCTTACAAAATTAAAGGTCTGCACATACTGAGTTTATTATTCACAGATCTTATTTGTTTAGCCGCCACTACTCCCTGTGATTTGAAATGACATTCAGATTGCACCTTTCTGTTCTGAAAATTTGTGCTAACTTGAGATGCTGCAATCATACGAATGACATATGTCATTAGTTGGCGCAGAGCTTGTCCTGTAAATAGGACCCAGCATATCATGTTTTACCTTCAACATTCCTTCATTTTCCCAGATACATTAGTTTGTCCAGTAAAAAGCAAAAGTGAATATCTGCAAACAATTATGAACAACAACAGTGTATATGATGGCTTATTTGTAGGACCAGTATAGAGTCCAAGAAGGCAGGTTACAAAATTAATGTTAAAATTTGAAGTATTTCTGAGTCTCAATTGATGTGTCTAATCCCCATTAACATATATATTTGTTTCTGTACTTGTAATGTTGTTGTTGTTTATATACAGACCCTTAAGGGATGGTAATACAAGACCCGAAGGATGGTTTACACTTTTATTCAGATGCTCACACATACATTTTCCGACAACAACTACCCTTCAATACATGCATACAATAATCTTATATGATTAGAGAGGCGGGGCTTATCAGCCAATGGGCGGGCTTAGCCGCGCGGGGCTTATCAGCCAGTGGGCGAGCTTGGCCGCTACAGTACTCATACTTCTTTTTCCCATGCATGAAGACAGGGCACAAGTAGTAAAGATTTTGCAGGGTCAACCCTTTGTTCTTCCAAAATTAAGCATGCAATCGACACAGGCCAAACAAATAACCATAATTTGTAACTGAGTTTAACATTGCTTGTTTTAATTGCATTTTTAACAATTTATACCTTCATTTTGTTTAAAGATGAGCCAATAATTTATTTCTGTGTATTAATTCTTTGTGCATTCATCAATTTTAAAAATATTGTATTCTAAGAATACAAATGTTTAGAGCTTTCCAATGATATATAGCTTTTAATTTTTGGACCACAAATGAAGAAATTACAAGAAAATAAAATTTACGCTTATACAATTCATCTGAAAATCCCTTGAAGTTGCCATCAAATATTGCTGCCAAAATAAGGGATCTGCACTGATGTAGGAACTATCTATGCAACTTTGAGCTTACTCAAATATAGTCCAATAAGATATTTGTTATAAACTTTAGTCTCTTAGTTATGTAACTTTGACCACTTTGATTGATTAAGATACCTCATTCTTCTTATCCATGACATTTACTGTTCTTATTTCTACACCATGTATGATATAACTTATAAAACAAATGGTAATTGTCTTATTTAATTATTTACATTTAAAAAGCATCCATTATAATCATTAATAATTTAAAGTAAATAAAATAGTGAAACATAAAAAAGAAGGCAACAGTGAAAATGTAGTAGAAGAGGAAGAGAGAAAATCATGACCAGTTTTCAGTTATAAGACTTATGGGATGCACCTATTGTACGGGCAGGTCCAGCACATCAAAGTCTTTGGTAATGACATCTTTCCAGTTTGTCCCTAGCCTGCCTCTCTTCTGTATTTTTGCCACCTCCACAGATTATGCCACTTTTGGCCACTCAATGTATCTAACTGTGTGCCAGAACCAAGCAATTCATTCTGTTTGATGAAGGTGACCAGTGTTTGCACCCTAAGCAGTTTTGTTGCTCCCCTTTCACCTAGTATCGGCATCGCTCACAGCCTCTGTTTGTCAACCCTTTGGAGGCAAGATAAATCCACAACAGTGATCAGCTAAGGTCCCAAACCTTTTGATCATGCCTTCATGCTCATTTTAAGGCAACACTGTGCAGTATGCTGTAATAAAACATGCAAAACTTAATCATTTTTCCTAAAAAAAATGGCATATCATATCATTTTTTCATGCATATTATTTCAGAACACCAGCATTACATGGAGTGATGACATACTGTACCCAGATTTCACAGAGTGTTTCCAGAACTCGGCACTTATCTGGATCTCAAGTTGTGGGATTCTCCTCTCCCTACCAGTCTACCTGCCCTACCTATTGTGCCAACCGCAACATCCACTACAAGTAGGATGGAAAAACATCTCAAAACTTGTACGTCCTTTACTTTCATCTGACCAACACAACAAGACAATTATATCAATATTTGGGACATTTTGCAATACAATTTCAGATGAAAACACACTGCAGCTGGAATACCTCCCAAAATAAGTTTTTATTTGGTCTTTTCTGTTTTATAATTCATACAACTGATACAATTATGGGGAGGTCGCGGGTTTAAACCTGGGCCAGGTCAAACCAAAGACTTTAAAGTTGGTAGTAGTGGCTTCCCTTCTAATGCTCGGGGCTAAGGGGACAGCACATGACTGACTCATCGGTGTCAGTATAATGGGCCGGCCGAGGTCGGTCCCTGGGCACCTCATAAGTGCCCCTGTGCTGTAATGATAGAAATATTGCTGCACAGTATCGGCAAAAATGCTGGCGAATCCAATCCAATTATGGCCATTTTTGAGGCACCCATATACCAGCGGGTCCATAACTACGTAAATACCTTAGAAATAGTATGAGTTAAATAACAAAAAAGCTGAGAAAAGAGATAAAAACAACATGTCATTGTCACTTCAGTGCATAGGTGTACTTCAGCTGGTGATTGTGGTGGTGGAGATTCTTTACGGCGCCTCTGATCTGAGTAAAAGACAAGCGACATTCTGGCAGGCATACTTCATTGGCCCCGTTACTGAGGCTACCACTCTGGTAAGAACAATATTGGTGCTTCTTACAAAAGAAGAAATTATTGTTTGATATTAGAACATATATGTTAATCATATAAGTGATAAAATTGCCCAAAATTAATTCCTTGTCCTTAACCTTCATAACAAGCCAATCAATAATAAATAAAACTTGTCTAAAGGCCCATAACTCATTATCAGATGGCATACGCATGCCTTGTAGTTTGTTTCACTAGTCAAAAAAAATAATTGTCATGACCTTCATGTCAGCATTGGTTATCCTTTTTGTTATGGTTCATTTACCAAAACTCATTGAAGAAATTAAATTTACAATACTTGTCTACTATTTTGAGCAGAACCGATTTCAAAAAAACATATGACACAAAAAACATTTGGGTGCAGTTATGCCTCGTTTTCAGCTTGGAATTTTCATTATACTGTCCAAAAGTTAGATCCACTCTTGTTTGATATTGGTGTTCATCTAATCTTTCATGTATTCATTTGGATGCTAATTATATCATGCATTTTTTTTATTTACAAGATATCTAGTCTCTCATATCATGATGTGTTCATTTACAAGTCATCCTGTCTTTCATGTGTTCATTACAAGTCATCCCATCTTTCATATGTTTGTTTACAAGTCATCCAGTTTTTCATGTGTTTGTTTACAAGTCATCCAGTTTTTTCATGTGTTTGTTTACAAGTCATTCTGTCTTTCATGTGTTTGTTTACAAGTCATCAAGGTTTTTATGTGTTTGTTTACAAGTCATTCTGTCTTTCATGTGTTTGTTTACAAGTCATCCTGTCTTTCATGTGTTCATTTACAAGTCATCCAGTCTTTCCTTTGTTCATTTACAAGTCATCCTGTCTTCATGTGCTTGTTTACAAGTCATCTTGTATTTCATGTGTTCATTTACAAGTCATCGAGTCTTTCATGTGTTTGTTTACAAGTATTCCAGTTTTTCATTTGTTCATTCACATTTAATCCAGTCTTTAATTTGATTATTTGCTAGCTCATTCAGTCTTGTCATTTGTTTATCTATATGCTTACCTAATCTTTTTTCTTTTTTTTTACTTATCATTATTGATAAATTCACCTGCTTATTTATATGTTCATAATGTTTTGTTCAGTAACATGTGCATTCATTTGTTTTCATTCATTCTCTACAGCTGATAGTGTTTGTATACCTAGAACTAGAACGCAGAAAGGGCTTCATCACATCTGGTGTATTGTTCTTCTACTGGCTTTTGGCCTCTCTTACCTACATTATTCCATTCTACAGAAAACTTATAATGAAGGTAGGTGCATCATATACCCTTAGTGATTACTTTATTCAACCATTATTATGCTATAGCGGTGCCCATGGAATTGTGGTAGTGCTATCGATTTGTAACTCCTTTGACTACTGAGCCTCTCTCACTGTGTGGGTTCGAGTCCCAATCGGGGCAAAGGACTTATGTGGGAAGGTATTCTAACTGACTTGCGGTGCACCAGTGGTTCTTCCCAGACATTTGTCTTGGGTCTTCCTGCACCACATAGGTGGACCTCTAAAGCCCACAATCTTCAAAAAGGCAGTGGCTGTGCAAAAATTCAGGATGGCAGCTTTTTACATGTTTACATGATAACTTTAAGCCCAAAACAAAAGGATATTGAATTTCACTGTATTAATAATATGACAATAAGTTTACACTCGAATTGCAGTTCCCTTCAAGCAAATTATGTCAAATTGTTGTCATACTCTGGAAACTTCTTACAGTTCAATCAGAATTCTGGTGTGGGGTAGAACCTTATGTGGAGAGTCTTCTACCACACTTGTCTCTGGGGTTCTCTCCCTTGCTCATTATTGCTTAAACCTCTCTATAATGGAGATAATTTCCCTGCTGCAATGGATTTAAACCCAAACAAAACATACTTGTTGTTTCAGGAGTATGACACTTTCATTCTGGGCTTCACATTGTTTAATGTGTACTATGGCTTAACTCTGTTTCAACTGATTTTGGCATGCATCGCTGAAACTGACCCCAATCAACAGCAGAAGGTAGGTAATTATAAATGCTGTTATAGTGTATTCTGGAATTGCCATGTCAGTTGATTTTACCTGAGCACAGCATGCTTAAGGTAATTTTGTTTTGATACAGGTTAATAATTATATCATACTGCTTCAACAAATTTGCTTGTGAATGTTTTTCTTGAATGTGTTTCTAACAGCCATGTGAGGGTCAAAAAGTAGGTCACTAGGTCAAGTATGTGAACACTCTCAAAGAGTTGTTGACCTAATCTTGACATAGCTCTTTCAGAAACTTAATTTGCTTGGACATCTTGATGGATTAATATGTGCAAGGGTTTGTTAAACAAAAAACTTGTGATCACTAGATGCTCAATCACAGTTGTGTTCATTATATTTTAGTCTTGTCGGGGTCCTCAGATTAGGGATCCATGGCTACATGACCCTCTTGTTTGTGAGTTGGTCAGTCAATCTGCCCAAAAATCTCTAAAAAAACAGTTTGCTGATATATAAGTCACTCAAGTGGTTTTCTTTTTAAAATATTCAGCCAATAAAGCTAAGTGATTAAATTAAGTGCCTATCTCAGGCACTGCCAAAATTATTTTAAAAAAGATCAAGTAGGTAAGTTACGGGTATTATTTGTAAGCAAAGTGACTTGGTCATAGTTTGTTATTAGTAATTTGTTTGTTGTTTAAACAAGCCAAATTTTAGTGAACCACAATCAACAATGAATTTAGATTTTACCTCTGACCACAATATTATATGTGAGCATGTGTTTTTCACAAGATTGATTTGTCTTTATGTTAAGAGAATTACAAGGTTTGCTTTGGTTTTCAACTTTGTTTAGCAGTTTTAAGCTCAGCAACCCATGTTAAGAATGCCAGAATATATAGCATATGAATTCCTCAGTCTTAAATGGTTCTCTGATTGGCTCCATACTGAAATAAGTATGAAATCATGATTGTGAAGTTCTAAGGACCAATTACCTTTGCTCAAATGCGACAGAGTTTCTTTAAAACTACACTACTCATAGAATAATGTAAGCTGTACGAAATAAAGCAAGGGCATTATGGCACAGAAGTCTGATCATGTCAATAGCAACTGATCCTTCCAAGAGTCTATCTTTAAACCAAATAAACTGAAAATCTTGTTGAAATATGTCAAAATCATAAAAAACAGTATATGGAAAGTTGTTTATAAATAGTCTGCCAGTCATTGTATACTAGAGACCTACATTAAATATGCATGAACTAGGATTCAGTGGCAGTGTTGGTAGCATAGAGCATTAGACTTTCAGACAACTCTCAGATTTGAGTTATTAAAAAAAAAAAAGCAATTGTCAAAATTTTGCTTCTTGTGCACTTTGTATTTGTTTGTCTTTTTCGTACTGGCTGGCATTTTGAAACTCCTAAACTTATCTAAATATACATTTTCAAGTATTTTTTAAAGTACTGAAATCTGTTGTGGAGAGCAGCCCCTATAGCTTAAGTTGTAGAGCGTCGGCTTGAGAGAGGTTGCAGGTTCAAACCCCGGCTAGGTCAAATCAAAGACTTTAAAGTTGGTACTAGTGGCTTCCCTCCTAACGCTCGGGGCTAAGGAGACAGCATTATGCCTGACTCGTCGGAGTCAGTGTAATGCACCGCCCGGGTTCAGTCCCTGGGCACCTCATAAGTGCCCCTGTGCTCTAATGATTGAAATGTCATGGCACAGTATTGGCTTAAATGCTGGCAAATCCCATTCCCATCCCTGTTGTGGACAGTGTGTGCCAGTCTGCGAAATTTATAATGGCTTAATTGTATAAGAAAAAATACCTAATTTCAACATTCATTCTACTGTCACCATTCAAAAACTAGCTATATTTTAAAGTCCCTTCCTATGTCACCGATTGGAAAACTAGCCATATTTCAAATCCATTCCTTTGTCACCGATTCAAAAACAGCCCATATTTCAAAGTCTATTCCTATATCACCAATAAAGATAAGCCATATTTCAAAGTCCATTTCTATATCACCAATAAAAATTAGCCATATTTCAAAGTCCATTTCTAGGTCACTAATCACAAACAAGCCATATTTCCAAGCCTATTTCTATTTCACCAATCAAAAACTTACCTTATTTCAAAGCCCATTTCTATTTCACCAATCAAAACCTAGCTATTTTTCAAAGCCTATTTCTATTTTGTCTATCAAAACCTATCTATATTTTAAAGCCTTTTCTATTTTGCCTATCAAAACCTAGTCATATTTCAAAGCCTATTTCTATTTTGTCTATCAAAACATAGCCATCTGACCTGGTAGCGCAATTGGAAGAGCATCGGCTCCAGGTACGGAGGCCCTGGGTTCGATCCCAGGCACAATATACAAAAGTCATCAAAAATGGTAGTTGAATATCACCCTTGCTAACGCTCAAGCAAATATAAGGGTAGTGTCACTACTGGTTTGCCCAGTGTCAGGATGTGACTGGGTGTGGTATTACCTTTCAAAGCCTATTTTATCTGTCAAAACCTAGCCATATTTCAAAGCGTAGCCATATTTCAAAGCCTATATCTATTTTGTCTATCAAAACCTAGCCATATTTCAAAGCCTATATCTGTTTTGTCTATCAAAACCTAGCCATATTTCAAAGCCTATATCTTTTTTGTCTATCAAAACCTAGCCAAATTTCAAAGCCTATATTTGTTGTGTCTATCAAAACCTAGCCATATTTCAAAGCCTATATCTATTTTGTCTATCAAAACCTAGCCATATTTCAAAGCCTATTTCTATTTTGTCTATCAAAACCTAGCTATATTTCAAAGCCGATTTCTATTTTGCCTATCAAAACCTAGCATAATTTGAAAGCCTATAACTATTTTGTCTGTCAAAACCTGGCCATATTTCAAAGCCTATTTTTATATTCTCTATTAAAACCTAACCATATTTCAAAGCCTATTCCTATTTCGTCTGTCAAAATCTGGCCATATTTCAAAGCCCATTCTTATTCAATAGGAACTTGCATTATTTTAAAGTTCACTTCATTGCAAAGAATCAACAGTAGCCACCATTCTCTAGCCACCAAGGAAAACTGTCCATCTTTAAATTATATTCTTTAACAACCAATCAAACCAGATCATATTTAAAAATCTATTCCTATGCAATTAATCTAAAACAGAACATATTTTTAAATTATATTCTTAAGACACCAATAAAAACTGTCCATATTTTGAATTATATTCTTTCAAAACCAATCAAAATTGTCTGTATTTTAAAATCTTTTTCTATGCAGTTGATCAAACTGGCCATATTTAAAACTACCATTATATTCTATATTCTACCATTATATACCAAAACTGTTCATATTTTAAATATTCTTTTGCAACCTGTCTAAACTTTTTCTATGCAATCTATCAAAAGTCTCTGTATCTCAACCATTTTTTTTCATTTAATCCGTCCAATAAAAACTGGCCATACTCCAAATTTCATCAAAATGCAACCAGTCTGGGCTTATTGTTATAAATAAATATGGTACTAGCCTAAATATGTTTAACGGGTCCTGGTTTTGAGTCCTAGATCGGCCCCACATTTTTTGTCAATGATAAGTTTGTATTTCAGAACCATTGGCCAGAAACTGGTGCATGCTTCCTCTCTCGAATTTCTTTTCACTGGGTGCACAGGTAAACATGCCAATATACTAAATTCATTATATACTTAACGTATTTCACTATCGCCTTCAATTGATCTGCAGTATACTGTTGTCTGTAGCCTGATCTATATAATAGTTGTATTTATGTTTCTGTTAAGTGACCATTGTTCCTGTTAAAAGACCTATATGCCTTTTGCATGATCTGTTCCTGTTACATTATCTATGTTCCTGTTACATGGTCTATATTCCTGTTACATGGTGTATGTATCTGTTACATGACCTATTTTCCAGTTACATGACCTATATTCCTGTTACATGGTGCATGTGTCTGTTACATTATCTGTGTTCCTGTTACATGGTGTATATGTCTGTTCAAGATCTTTGTTCCTGTTACATGATCTATGTTCCTGTTACATGATCTATGTTCCTGTTACATGATCCATGTTCCTGTTATATAACCAATATTCCTGTTACATTGTGTATGTATCTGTTAGATAATATATGTTCCTTTTACATTATCTATGTTCCTGTTACATGATCTATCCTCCTGTTGCATGACCTATGTTCCTGTTTCATGACCTTTGTTCCTGTTACATGATCTATGCTCCTGTTGCATTACCTATGTTCCTTTTACATGATCTATGTTCTTCCTGTTACATGATCCAAACTTATTATCCATGATCCAGCCATCCATGGTCTGTATTTGCTATATCTGTCCCTGTCCCTGTCTGTAGCCTGGTCCGCCAAGGGTTTAAGAAGACACTGACGGAGGAGGACATGTACTGTCTGAGCCCTAGAGACATGTCCACCGTCAACATTGACAGGTTTGAAGCTGTGTGGAGGAAACAGGAGGTACACCTTCACCGATTGGCTAGGTAAGGCCACCCATACTGTTTTGTTTTTATTACAGTGCACCGACACAATTACTGTCAGATAGGCTATGTCAAGCTATTTACTGGTGGAGGCAGACCCCAGACAAATGTATGGGTAGAACCACCGTCGGAACTGCAGTTGAGCTTGTGGAACTCCCAGTACAAAAACTCTCATGTGAACTGAGTGGGACTGCAGTGTTCCATACCTATGACTCTAGTCTAAGAGCACTGTGATAGGCAAAGCCAGACCAATCTGACCTATTTCGCATCATTCAATAAAATCTTAATGAGACATTGAACACCAACAAGAAAGCATTACAATTGTTGCAGCATTGAATCAATAAACTAACAGAAGGCTAAGTTTTATTGAAAATGGTGCTACTAAACTCAGAAATAGGTCAGAAAATGGCTGAAAGCTAATGTGTATGTTTTTGTGTGTTTTTTTACAATACTGGTTTCAATTGAATCCTGGTCTGCGAGTGCGCTCGTGGTGTAGTGGTAGAGTCGCTGATTTGTAACTTCTCTGACTGCGTAGCCTCTCACCATGTGGGTTCAAGTCCCATTCAGCGCAAAGGAATTAATGTCAGAAGGTCTTCCAGCTTACTTGTGGTGCGCCTGTGGTTCTACCCAGACATGTGTCTGGGGGGTCTTCCTCCACCAAATAGCTGGACGTCTCTGCAATGATCATCACTGATCGCTGCAAGGTAAACAAAACAAAACTAATCCTGGTAAACCAAAGTTGCATCTGACATCCAAGTATTTGTTCCAGTGGCAAATACAAATTTAAACACACACACATGCACATACGCTCACATGGTGGGGTGCTCGTGGTATTGTGGTAGAGTCACCATAGACCACCATGGTTCAATAGGTAAATAAGAAAAGGTCCTATCAAAATTTTCACAGATATTTAAATTTTTTATCTACCTGCAGACCAAGGCAGACAAGGTAAATGTAAATGTGACAAAAAACACAGAGACGAGACATAACACACAAAAAGAAAAACCATCAGTTACCGCCTTGGAACGGTCAGTCGGCAAAAGGGCCAACTGGGGTGCTTAAACCTGGTTTGTGGAGCGCTCCAACCTCGCACTTCCTGACGGTTTTTCTATCAAACAAACAGTGTAAATAAAAGTATCCCGTCAAAGTGACACAACTAACAGTAAGCACCTGCATCGGGAGTTAAAACAGATATAATGAACATATGTACAGTATTTACAGTAGATAAAAGCCTCGGCAACCAAAAAATTCCAAATGAGAGAGTAGTTTAAAATAAAATAAAGAAGTACAAGCGCTGATATATTATAAGAACCATATAATGACGTCATAAAAGCCATGACGTCATATGCCAAAAGTGTCAAAAGTGAAATGTAAACAATATGGAAGAAACAATAGAATTTTAGAAAATCAACAAAATAAAACGTAGTATTGTTTAGAGTTAATCGTTTAAAAACATATAAACGCCGAGGATTTATCCGCAGTTGACATATTATATATGATAAAGATTAAAAAAATCCCGATGTTATACCTACTGTGCAATCTCACGTAAAGGGTATGGAGACTGCTCAAGTTGTCCCACCTATATAGGGCACGACTGGAGAGATGAAGAGACAAGAAATCCAACAGTGACTGTCCAATTATGGCTTTAAGTCACTGTTTTCATATAGTCTCAACGACCTGTCCGGTCATCGTGTAATTTAAAAGCAATGCAAGTTCTTGACTGTAAAAGGGTCAATTGCAAGCAATGCAGTACATCGAAGTATTCCCGGGTTGTAACCGTCTGCAATACATTTTCTGATAAGTTTTGTAAAGTGGTCAGAAAAGTTATTGAGACCCTTGATCTTCTTTAACTTGTATAAAACATTTCCATAAAATGCAGGATGGCTTATGCCTTTCTGCATAAGTGTTTTCATACTGCTATTATACTTAGAAGCAATAAAATCATTGCGGTGAAAGAATTTTGAAAACGCCTTTCTTAATTTATGAAAACGAAAGCCTTGCTGTAACAGTTTAGAAGAAATAAACAGGTTTCTAGCATTGAAATCTTCTACTTTAGTACAAACTCGTGCAAACCTTGTAAGTTGTGATATGTAAATACCATAGGAGGTAGCACGAGGTGAATCCACATCAAGGTATGGATAATTCACAATACTAAAGTTGAAATCATCTCTCTTGTCATAGATTTTAGTAGAGACGTTGTCATTGGAAATATTGATCTCAATGTCTAGAAATGCTGCATTTAAATGTCAGTTATTTGCTTTATTAAGGGTAAGTTCTGGAGGGTAAATCAGATGGATCATTTGAGAAAAGAAAGGATTATCTATAGTTAGAATATCGTCAAGATAGCGTGACGTTAAATTGAAAGCCTCTATAATGTGGCTTTGGTTTGAAGGGGATAAAGTCAACATGAAATCACGTTCAAAGCAGTATAAAAACAAATCTGCAATTAATGGTGCACAGTTGGTTCCAATAGGGATACCAATTACTTGTCTAAATAAAGTGTCACCGCATTTTATGTAAATATTGTCTAATAGAAAACGTAAAGCTTCACAAACATCCATGCAAGTCCACAAAGTAAACTTTTCTAAGAATGTATTGGTAAAAAAAGCATTACTTTCATGACATGCAATATATAGACGTTGCTCTCGAGCAAATGTTTTCTCAATAAGAGCAATCAATTTGGTCCTAATTAAATCATGAGGTAAAGAAGTGTACAGCGTAGAGAAATCGTAAGTATTATCTGCAGAGCAATGAAAGTTTAAAGTACGAAACTTGTCTAAGACTTCTGAAGAATTTTTAATAGACCAAAAAATGTTAATTCCTGAATTTTCATACACTTTTTCACAATATTTAACAACGTGATTGCGAACGGCTGTAAGGCAAGACGTAAGTAGTTTAGATATGTGAGTGGTGGTGCTAGAGCTGGCATTAGCTATGAATCGTGACTTGTATGGTGTTTTGTGAAGCTTAGGAATCCAGTACAAGGAAGGAAGTTTTTCTTGCTTTGTTTCTATTTTGATATTGAAATTATGCAATATCTGTTTATGTTTGTCAATGACTGTCTGAAAGTCAAGGTTGGTGCAAGAGTAAGAACTGGTGGTGGATAACTCAGCACTCAGTATATTTTTGTAATAAAGTCGTCAGACAAAAATTATGTTGTTTGAAGCTTTGTCTGCAGGTACAAGTACAAATTTATCGTGAATATTCTGAAAGGACTGTTTTAGATGTTTTAAGTGATAAAAAGGTTTCTTAGGTAAACTAGAAGGATGGGAGCGGTAGAATTTAACGCGATTTTTTATTATCTTAAAAATGGCTTTCTTCCAAGTATTAAGTGCTACTGTATCCGTGTTTTCTCTCTTACACCAGCGATCGGCAAACAGATTAATTGCATCAGCAATTTCTTTGCAACAAAGGTCAAAATCTATGTCATCTGGCAGGCGATATTTCGGGCCCTTAAAGAGTAATTTTCTCAATTTGTAGTCATCGATGATGTTTAAATCCCCAGTAATGATATGGCCAGAAGGTAAATAACAGAAAGGTGAAGTTGAACAGTTACAAGAATCTTGAGAAGGGTCATTTAGGTTAAGGTCTGCTACTGTTTGGTTGTAATTAAAAATAAGACCTCTAATGGGTTTTTTTGTACTTATAACAAATCATTGGGTTTTCTTTGTTTTCGAAGTAACACGGAATTTTATTGATGATATTTTTGTCCCGAAAGATACTAGGTAAGTCGATAAAATCAATCCCTTTATTGATGTATTTGATTTTCATGAAATGTCGTTTATGTTGAGACTGTTTATCTATATGAGGTCTTAAAGCATGGGTAGTATACTTTTGAATGATGGAAGCCACCTCATATAAAGGATGAGTACGTAAATATATTTTATCTGCCTCATTGTCCAAAATAACTAGTGATTTCAAGGGTAGATTGGTAACTGTACAAAGTAAGGCGTGAATACCAGATCGAATATAAAGTGTGTTCAGATCTTGAATAGAAACTGTTTTCCTAAATCTGCGCTTAAGATTATGATTTTTTCTAATTCCATGAGACCGTCGTTTGCGCTTGCGTAAAGATAGAATACTAAAGATGTCAATGTTCGAATTTTTAGAAATATTGCCCGCCTGATAAATATTGTCATTAAGACCGAGTGGAAATGGAGTCTGAAGTTTTTTAATCCAATCAAGTTCGGCACTGTATCTGGCCTATAATTTAAATCCTTTGGAAACATCGTCATCGAAAACAATGTTTTGCAAAGCTTGTATGTTCACATATTTTAAAGAATTTCCAGTAGTTAGAAAATGATTATAAAGGTAGTTCTTAAAACGACGAGCGTTACGGATTTTATATGAATGTTCTCGAAATCTAACTTTAAGCGCCCGCCCCGTTTGTCCAACGTACTGCAGTTTACAGTTAGGATGGTTTCATGTTATAACATAAATTATGTTGTTACTTTGTCAATCAACATCACAAGGTAAGGAAATGTTAAATGTACGGCCATTTACAGTAGACTTGACAGTGGAGTTACAGTTAAGGAATCTACATGTACTACATCTTTTATAATTACACTTGTAGATATTAAAGTACACATTATGTCCACTTTGCATTTGTGCGGGGGAATTCTTTACATTACTACTAGGAACGTTACGTAAAATACACGACTGCCGAAGAAATAAATTACTCGAATTGGAAATATAAACCCGGGAAGACGGGTGTAATTTTATTGGTGAAATATTGACAGTGACTCTTCTAGAAAATACATCATCAGAACCATGAGACAAATGCACAGTAGACACATTATGCAATTTTAAGGGAGAAATATTTATGTTTGGTTTTAGTAGTCTGTTCATTGTTGTTTTATTTCAAGTAAAATAAACCTAAGTCCAAGGTATGTCAAAAGAAAATATACGTAACAATCCTGATAGGATGAATTAGATGACAACATAGATCACATGCACGGGGAGATTTTTTACGACCGCCACACTGCACAAGCAACAAAAGGACTTAATGTAGAAATCTCTTTCAGCTGACCTGCAATTGCAATATGCAGGCGGTTCTACCCTGACATTTGTCTTGGGTTTTCCTCCATCTTCCTGGAAATCGCTTTAATGATCATAATTGGTTACTTTGATGTATTTAAAAAAACAGCAAGATGTATACATAACACTTATTGTATCTTATATCTTATATCATTCTGAGATAATACAGTTTGGATTGTCGGTTCAACGCCACTTTACATCCGTGTATTAATATATATTCTGGCATCCCCAAATAAAACAGATTGATTCTGTTCAAAATCTGGCCTAACTTACTGATTTTAAGTGCCGGTACCTATTTTGTTATTATGTTTGTCTTTTGTTATTATGTTTGTCTTTTTTGCATAAGCACTAACAATACATGCTCTGCAAGCTAATAAATAAAAAATAATTTATTTTGACAGGCAAAGAAAGCATGTATACATACAAGAGGATGGCAGACAAGAACAGGCCCAGGACCAAGAAGAGCTGACTTTCTCTGAAACCACACCACTTCTCTCAGCTCAGCCATCCCACTCTTGTGTCAATGATACTTCATGTGACAAGTCACATGACAAGTCAAATGACCAACACAATGGCCGGCAAAGATTAGAAGAGCATGATGGGAAGGTTTCCCTTCTTGGCGTGTTATGGCGGACATTCTGGATGGAACTTATTGCCAGTCAGATGTTCAAGCTGATCTATGATATATTGGTCTTTGTTAATCCATTTCTTCTAAGGTACTGTTTGATTTTGTTGGGCTAAACATGTACCACTGACAATATTGCAATAGGTAGTGCCACTGTGTTGGTTTGAGTCACAGTTGTAGCGAGAACTTTAATATGGGAAAGTCTTCCAACTGACTTGCAGAGCTGCAGATGGTTTACCCCGACACCGGTCTGGTGTCTTCTTTTACCAAAAGCAAACTGGATGTAATTAAAATTATAAGTTAAACTGGTATGATTGTCTCACTTTTTTCCACCTATAATTTTTGGATTTGTGTATGCATTTATTTGGGCTAGTAACAACTAACATTAATTATCCTGCACTGAGAAAAGGTGAGCATGCTGTCTAGGACAGCTCTTGTTTACACATATTATTACCTGGGATCAATCCTGAAGTTTCCTTTTCTTGGTGACAATACTCTGTCTGTTGCGATAATAAGACCATTCTTCTGTCTAAACGACATTTTTGTGGTTATGAAATACTACTACGTACGAATTATCTCTATATGTTTTTGTTTAAAAGATATAGTCTAAACTGTTTAAATGACTATTCAGGACTTGTGATACATACAGTAGGTAGCTCTGCCAAAAGAAGTTGATTGTACCTTACTACACCATAAAGCAACAGTTGTCAAACCACCTTTTTTGTTGGTTAAGTGTTATGTCTTAAAAAAAACACACCAAAAAATCTGTTATGACCATACTTGGAACCGCTTCCCAAAACCGCCAAATGCTGTGAAAACCATTGCACTTAGTGTTTACACTAGTTTTTACTGTTGACCACTGATATGTGCCTTATGAAAAATGTTGAAGAGCAGGGTTTAACAACAACATCAAACAAACATACATTATATCTTTAGAAGTTTCTTTGTAAATTGCCATAATTGATAATCATAAAATTCGTCAGAACTGCAAGCAAGCGCTGCATTGATTACCTTCTTATCAATTACAAGCTCTAGCTAGTAATTAAGTCATTAAATTAATTACATTTATACAAACACGTCAATCACCTACAAATAATTCATGAAGTAGTAAAACAGAGACAGTTCATTTCAAGAGTCATTAACAACAAGATTGCTCCTCTAGTAAGCTCCGTTTAACCTACTCGTATAAACATGTATCTGATTTCTCCCGCTTAAGTCTTTAATAGCTTCATGCATTTACTATCTGACAAGTTTATCTACATGCACTCACTCTAGATGTTTTCGTTTGCTCAGATTATACCCCCAGTGTTTGCTCAGATTATACCCCCAGACAAGTTTATCTACATGCACTCACTCTAGATGTTTTCGTTTGCTCAGATTATACCCCCAGTGTTTGCTCAGATTATACCCCCAGACAAGTTTATCTACATGCACTCACTCTAGATGTTTTCGTTTGCTCAGATTATACCCCCAGTGTCGGCAGGTAGGCAAAGTGACTAGGACAGCTGTTTTTGAGCAACATATTAAGTGTCATTGCTTGCTCAAACATAACATTAATCTATCATTATTTTCCACAGTATGTGACTGAGTTCACAGACATTTATCCTTACAACAATTCCAGGTCCAAGGGTTTACAGTGGTCTAATGCAGTCAGCTTTATAATGGACAGCATTGTATAGAAGTTGCACTGGAAAAAAAAATAAGATGCACCAATTTGAATTTGTGAAAGATGTACTGTACCAAATGCTTCTAATAAACTTCTTTTTTAAAATCTAAAATGCAAGTTACCAGTAAGCATTAACTCTGTGAGTAATTTCAAGATCATATAACGTTAAGTAATATTTAAGAAAAATGTAAGTAGTGACAGATTCTTATACAATTGCCAAATATCTAAGCAACATGGCTTATTGTCCTGAAAATAATACCTTGATGACTATTCAAATTCAGGTTGATGATAGATTTTGCATCTGATGATGAAAAACCCAGTTGGCAAGGTTATGTGCTCAGCGGAGCATTCCTGTGTGTGATTGTAACCCAGTCCTTCAGTTTTCATGCCTGCATGTATCAAACATTTGGTGTGGCTCTCCGGATCAGGTCTGTTCTAGTGGCAGCCATCTTTAAAAAGGTGAGTGTTTGTTTTGTCGTGTTGTAGATAACCTGGACATTAGAATAATCAACACTGTTTTTATAGTGTATGCCTTAAAATACACTTGTGTAATGTAATATTACCATACTAATTAGTTTTCAATTATATAATCATAACATGGATAATGGTTTAGTTAAAGAAAAATAATAACATTGCTTAGAATACTTTAAATAATACTAAGATTGTATAAAGACTAAACTATTGTGCCGTTTTAGCCATGGGTGTGGAAAGAATGACATAAAAATAACCCAAACGATACAATATACATTTTGTGCACCAGGAAACTAGTAAAATGGCAATAAAGATGCACGATTCGGCCCTTGATTAATGTCAAAATATAGGCGGAAATCGTGGTGTATCCTCATTCCGGACCATCTGCATTCCGGACCATCATTTCGGACCATCATTCCTGACCATGCTATAGTCAATCCGGACCAATTTGGTCGTCATCCCGGACCATATAATAATCATTCCGGACCATATTTATTTGATTTATAAAATAATAATTAGAACTTAGGAAAGAAGTCTAGATGATGCAAGATCGTTGCAAAACCCTGTTATTGGCGTAAAAATTCTTTAAAACTTCAGTATTTTATGTGTCAATTTCTCACCTCATGCGTATTGTTGAGATGCCTGAATATTCGTAGAGTTGAACTTCTTAAGAGAATAGTTTCGTAATTAAGAGAATAGTTTCGTAATTAAAAAAAGAAGAAGATTTGAGTCCACAAAAAAGCACATATACCAGGCGCGTATCTAGACCGTTTTTTTCCAGTTACGCATAATTATTATAAGTGTATGTGTGCGTGCGTGCGCGTGTGTGTGGTGGGGAGTCTGGGGACATACCTCCGGATTTTTTTACATTGGCTCAGTGGCATTTTAGTGCCTTTTTTTTGCCCCAAAATTTGAGAAGAAAAAAAGAAAACGAAATACTTAGTTTTTCCTGGTATTGACTGAAAAATACATCTTTAAAACGCGATATTCAACTCGATTGATGTTTATAAGATTTTATAAAATATAGACTTCGGAAATAAAATACACCACGTCTAACCCGTGTTAGGCATCGACTTTCTTTGTGCTTTTGTTACTTTTAGATTTTCGATTTTTCAAACGGACGTTACGCACGTGCGTAAAGTGCGTAATGGCAGACACGCGCCTGACATATACAATATATCTATATCTATATATATATATATATATATATATATATATATATATATTATTAACAACTTAATTAAAACAATAGTACGTTCTCACATTTAACATGCACATTGAACAATAGGCACGTGTAAAAACTCACTCTCACAAGTCAATAATTCTTACTTTCGTCAATATCGCGCCGCACGCATCTAGCAGACGCTTCGTTGAACTTTCTTCGCATACTCCCCCACAGCTGTTGCAGAACAACTAATTAATGCATATTCTTCTGATCTTTCTTTCTTCGCATACTCCCCACACAACTTTTGCAGAACAACTAATTAAAGCATATTTTTCATTCTTTAACTTTTGCGAGTAGACAAACACACGCTGATAAATTACAACATTAATTGGACAACTAATTAAAGTGGACAACTAATCAATAAGTATGGTCCGGAGTGATCATTATATGGTCCGGGATGACGACCAAATTGGTCCGGGATGACTATAAAATGGTCCGGAATGATGGTCCGGAATGATCGTCAAGACTGTGTACTGTATTAATGACAAAAATATATGCGAGCTCAGTTCGGATGAGCAATTAGTTTAGACTATATATATTAGAGGTGCAGAATGAGAGAGGAGAGAATGAATTTAGGAGAGCTAGAGTGGAGTGGATTGAGGTGAGATCGGGGAAGGTTCTTAAGCTATGCTGCTGTTAGATTGTAAAATGTAACTCTCACTAATAAAATTGTAATCATGGGATGATGTTGCATTCTACCATGGGGCCCCGATATGTCACACTTGTTTAAAAGATTTAAAGGTACATGCAACAATTTCTAAACCTTGTTTGGGGGAACTAGTGGGGGGTCATTTCTGCTAAAACGCTTAACTTGAGCCTAAGTTAAGACAGTTGTAAACACTACATCAATTGTCAGACGGGTACAAAATTCGAAAAATAAGTTGCTCTACATGTTTTTCTTTACAAGTCTATAAGTAAGCACGATGCTGTTTTCTGTTAAAAATAGATTTACATCAGAGCTGATAACCTTGGTCATGGTATAATTTGATCTCAAAAGTAAGAGATCATGTGGTTTTCTCATTTAAAAATAATTAACTGGGAAGTGTAGCTCAGAGAGGAAATACGTGTTCATATTGTCAAATGGGGTTTAACACTTCACTTTTTGCATAGACGTGGGGCATCAATAAAAGATCATTTCCTGGGTTCTTTTCAGACAACAATATTTTTTTTTACTGTTTAATTGAAGATACAAGAATGTTTTTAATCTTGTTTATAGTTCTTTACATCAATATTGAAGTGTTTACATTCTGACCATTGTGTTTGTATTTGTAATAAACACAAACTGTACAGGCTGAGAACATGTTAGCAGGCAATTTTCCTTAAAATCGAATGCTGCAATGAGTGAAAAAAAAACAAATACAGCAAAACAAAATGAAGGAAAAAAGTCCTGCTTACAAAAACTAAATTTCTGTAGCTAAAGAGATTGATGTTTTATAAAAGTGGTAATTGCAGAGGTGTTGCTAGTGGTTATTTGATGTAAGACTTCAACTTCTTACCATGTATGTCATGTACCGAATTTGGCAACTTTGAACCTTGCGGGTTAAATATGTTTTATTCTCACCTATTAGAAGTGCTGTATGAGGGTTTTAGGTTTCTTATTCATTCAAATTTTCTGAAATAAGTTTTCTTAAAAGGTTCGTGCATTATTAAATGAAATTATACATTTAGACAATATGCAAAACAAATATTGCAGCATATGTTATATCCATGTAAAGGCCTATTGTTCGATCATACTTTTCAGCTCACTGTAAGTCAAAATCACATTCAATATTGTCATTCGTCTGATATGTTGTCTTTTTAAACATATATTGGATGCCGTTTGATGCTTTGCATCAATACTTGACTTGTTATGTTGTCATTTTATTTTTTCCTCTAGGCTATGCGGATGAACAACCGAACGAGGACCGAATGGACAACAGGAGAAATTGTCAACTTTATGTCTGTGGACGTGGAGATTATAAAAGACTTTGTAACGTACTGCAGTTTTGTATGGTCTGGCCCAGTACAGATTGTCGGCTCAATGGTATTCCTCTACTACACGGTGGGGTATGCCATGTTTGCTGGGCTGGCAGTGCTAGTAGTCTTGGTTCCACTGAACGCACTAGTGTCCAGCAAGGTTCAGAGTCTCCAAGAAACCATGATGGCACAGAAAGACAAGAGGATTAAACTAATGACTGAGATTCTTAATGGAATAAAGGTAACAGGTGCCTCTTTAATAAAAAAGATTTTGAACCTGTAAGGACAATCCAACTTAACGGCATTTGTAAGTTAAAAGAAAGGTACCATAACTTGTTTGATCACTAATTAAAAAAAACATACAATTAAAACTGATAGTAAAAGAAAATTAAATGAAATAGTGGTACAAGAGCTTGTTAAATCACAGCTTCAAAGACCATTAAACCTCTCACCATGTGGGTTCGAGTCCTGTTCAGGGCGAAAGACTTAATGTGAGAAGGTCTTCCTACTTGCGCCGGTTCTACCCAAATGTGTCTGGGATCTTCCTCCACATAAAAGCCGGCCGTTGCTATGATGATCATAAATGGATGCCGCAATGTATTTCAAAAACAAAACAAACAAAATTAACACCATTTAATTAAAACGTATGGCCACATTTCTAAAATGAATAAAAGGCAATGGATTCTTACTTAAATACAAATTTCAATATGTTTAAAACATGGCTACAGTTCTCAATGAAATAAAGGTACCAGCAGACACCCTGTGGAATGAAAAATTCAAAGATCAGTTTATGAAAATCTTATGAACTCTTTGTTTCATTTTAACAGAACTGCTTTGTGATAAACAATTCTTAAATATATAAGTTGTATATTTGTCCCTAAACAGCTTAATGAAATTGGACATTTTATAGCACCAGATATCAAGTAGAGTCTTATAAATTTGTTAGTCTGTCAATTTCAGTTTGTCAATAAAATTTGTCCGCATCTCCTCCAAAAAGCACCTGTCAAATTTAATTAAACTTCATCAGAAGCTTTAGCAGGCATGGGGAACAAACTGTTGTATAAAGAATTGGTCCATCAAATGGTTGTCTGGAGTGTGGTCATTTCTGTATGGCTTAGACGTCTATATTGTGCTATTAAGTAAAACTTCGAAAATCTTCTCACCAGAAACTATAAGAGCTAGAAGCTTGATATTTTGGTAAACATTGAAGACCTCTAGTCAGAAACTAAACGATCTAGAGCCTTGATTTTTGGTAAATATGTTCATTGAGGCCATTGTCCTGTACGGCTAGACGAGCCACAATAGCTCAAGTGGTAGAGCGTTGGCTTGCGGATCGGGAGGTCGTGGGTTCACACTCCAGCTCAAATCAAAGACTTTAAAGTTGGTTGTAGTGGCTTCCCTCCTAACGCTTGGGGCTAAGGGGAAAGCATTACTCCTGACTTGTCGGTGTCAGTATAATGGACAGGTTGGGTACAGTCCCTGGGCGACTCAAATTAGCTATACATGTTTCCTTGGGTTGGTTAAAGGTTTTGATCTGTAAAAAAAATGCTGTCAGCCTTGATATTTAACATTTTCATTAGGTGGTTCTCTATTAAGATTATTCAAAGACTTTGATATCTCTGGAAACATGTCCACCAGGGGCGTGGCTATATTTGATAAATATAGAAGAATAAAAAATCTGACCTGCGGTACGTCACTGGTTCTACCCAGACATTTGTCAGATGCTTTCTTCCACCAATTTAGCTGGACATTGCTATATAAGCATCATTTAGTTTCTGCAATAATTTATAAAAACACAAAATACTAGCAATTGGTCTTTGTGGTCATTTGTATATACTGTTTTTCAGATGTCAGTTTTTCAGTTGGTATGCCATTTAGTGTCTGATCATTATGTAGAGTATGCATGAGTTGACAGTCCTCAATCATGGCAGGAACAATTGTCATGTTGAGTAGATAACTGTAATTTGTTTAGGGTGTCAGAGGTTAAAATGTCATGGTCACGAAAACAATCCTCATTCTTAATAGGAACCATTGTCATGTTGAGTAGATAACTGTAATTTTTTGGGGGGGGGGGGGGGGGGGGGGGGGGTCAGAGGTTAAAATGTCATGGTCACGAAAACAATCCTCAATCTTAATAGAAACCATTGTCATGTTGAGTAGATAACTGTAATTTGTTTTGGGGATCAGAGGTTAAAATGTCATGGTTCGATGACCTTGAACATGGTTATTGTCTTAATATTGGGGCTCTGTGGGTAAAGTCTGATTGGATGGGCATTCATGTTTACAAACATCCCCTGTTATATCTGTTGGTCCTGTTATATCTGTAGGTCCTGAAACTCTCTGCGTGGGAGATGGCATTTGGGGAGAAGGTGACGGAGATACGTGAACAAGAGCTGAAACTGCTCCTGAAGGAGGCAATCATAAACGCTGCCTTCAGCTTCTCTTGGACTGTCTCGCCGTTTATGGTATGGTTTGTAATATACACTAAGATAGAAAGTATTATTTGTCTGCACTATGTCTTGACTTCCATTGGTTTTATGTGGATAAAACTTCAGAAAACAACTAAGTTCGAAGTTAAATATATTGCTGGCATGTCGTACACATTGACTTTATCATATGCACTTATGTTAGTTTCAGGGAGGACTAGCCAACAATACCTCTTCCATTGTTAAACATATCAAATGAATGTCCAACTATATCATATACAAATGTGTCGGTTTCAAATAGGGCTAGCCACCAACTCCACTACCATTGTTAAACATATCACATGAATTTATACCTATATCATTACAACTGTGTTTATTTCAGATAGGGCTTGCAACCTTTACCACCTACTAGTATATCATATACAGCTGTGTTTATTTCATATAAGGCTTGCAACCTACGCCACCTGTATCATATACAACTGTGTTTATTTCATATAAGGCTAGCAACCTACGCCACCTGTATCATATACAACTGTGTTTATTTCATATAGGGCTTGCAACCTACGCCACCTGTATCATATACAACTGTGTTTATTTCATATAGGGCTTGCAACCTACGCCACCTGTATCATATACAACTGTGTTTATTTCATATAGGGCTTGCAACCTATGCCACCTGTATTATAAACCAATGTGTCTATTGCAGGTAGGGCTTGCAACCTATGCCACCTGTATCATATACCAATGTGTTTATTTCATATAGGGCTTGCAACCTATGCCAATTGTATTATGTACCAATGTGCTTATTGCTGATAGGGCTAGCAACCTAGGCCACCCGTATTATGTACCAATGTGTTTATTGCTGATAAGGCTAGCAACCTACGCCACCTGTATCATATACCAATGTGTTTATTGCAGGTAGGGCTAGAAACCTACGCCACCTGTATCAAATACAACTGTGTTTATTTCATATAGGGCTTGCAACCTACGCCACATGTATCATGTACCAATGGGTTTATTGCAGATAGGGCTAGCAACCTATGTCACACGTATTATGTACCAATGTGTTTATTTCATATAGGGCTTGCAACCTACGCCACCTGTATCATATACCAATGTGTTTATTGCAGATAGGCTATCAACCTATGCCACCTGTATCATATACCAATGTGTTTATTTCATATAGGGCTTGCAACCTATGCCACCTGTATCATGTACCAATGTGTTTATTTCATATAGGGCTAGCATTCTACAGCACCTGTATCATGTACCAATGTGTTTATTGCAGATAGGGCTTGCAACCTATACCACCTGTATCATATACCAATGTGTTTATTGCAGATAGGGCTGTCAACCTATGTCACCTGTATCATATACCAATGTGTTTATTGCAGATAGGGCTAGCATTCTACACCACCTGAATCATGTACCAATGTGTCTATTGCAGATAGGGCTAGCATTCTACAGCACCTGTATCATGTACCAATGTGTTTATTGCAGATAGGGCTTGCAACCTATGCCACCTGTTTCATATACCAATGTGTTTATTGCAGATAGGGCTATCAACCTATGCCACCTGTATCATGTACCAATGTGTCTATTGCAGATAGGGCTAGCATTCTACAGCACCTGTATCATGTACCAATGTGTTTATTGCAGATAGGGCTATCAACCTATGCCACCTGTATCATATACCAATGTGTTTATTGCAGATAGGGCTATTAACCTATGCCACCTGTATCATGTACCAATGTGTTTATTGCAGATAGGGCTATCAACCTATGCCACCTGTATCATATACCAATGTGTCTATTGCAGATAGGGCTTGCAACCTATGCCACCTGTATCATGTACCGGGTACCAATGTGTTTATTTCATATAGGGCTTGGAACCTACGCCACCTGTATCATGTACCAATGTGTTTATTGCAGATAGAGCAAGCAACCTACGCCACTTCTAACACATACCAATGTGTTCATTGCAGATAGGGCTAGCAACCTACGCCACTTATATCTACTCACAGAAGGATCATCGTATTGACGCCCAAACAGCCTTTGTTGCTATGGCATTGTTTAACATTCTCAAGTTTGCCATCATCATGGGGCCTTATGTTGTCATGTCACTAGTGAAGGCATACGTGTCAGTCAAACGTCTAAACAAGTACCTAAATGCCCCAGACCTGGATGAAACAAATGTTCAGCATGTCACAGACATACAGGGTAGGCTTGATTTATCTCTTTTAAATAACTTTATATGAAATATATTTTGTCATTTATCAAGGAAAATCTTGATTCACATTCACAATGTCATTGGTAAAAATGGAACTGAGGTATCAAATAGTTGCTTGTGAGATAAAACCTTGAGGAAGTGCTAAGTTAGAACATTCCACAAACTAGGTTTAAACACCCCAGTTGGTCCTTTTGCTGACTGACTGTTCTAAGGCAGTAACAGCTGGTGTGTTATGTCTTTGTCTCTGTTTTTGTCACTTTTCCATTTACCTTGTTTGCCATCGTCTTGAAGTATTTTAGATATAATAAATATCTGTGGTAATTCTTATTGGACCTTTTCTTATTTTCCCATATGTGGGGTTATCAGATTATTTCATCAGATACAACACTTATCACAATTATTACTCCAGGTACAGGAGGCCCCGGGTTCGATCCCGGGCTGCAACATACCAAAGTCGTTAAAAATGGTAGTGGTATAGCTCCCTTGCTAACGCTCAAGCAAATATAAGGGTAGTTCCACGACTGGTTGGCCCGGTGTCAGGATAATGTGACTGGGTGTGGTATCATGCCAGGTGTTCACGGCATGCTATACACAGTGAAGGCAGCACTATATCTGCTTCAAGTGAACACCGTCTCCAGATAACTGAAATACTGTTGGTGGGACGATAAACCCATTAACAAACAAACAAACAAACAATTATTACTGCACACATTGTACTGATTTTGTAGTAATAAATGAGTAAAACCTATAAACCTATAAATTTTGCTATTATGTCTTAATTGATTTCATGTATTTTAAACAATGAAATTGGCATTTTCTGCATTTGTTTAATGATATGTATATATATAAAACTGAGTGTTACTTTTACTCAGATGCAGCTATCAAGATAGAAGATGGCACCTTCACTTGGAACCCTGAACTGGGGCCCTGTTTGTCAGAGTAAGTAGAGATTACACCTGAACAGGGTGACATCATTGTGGACAATAGGTATATACAGCATCGCGCAATAAAATTTGCTTTTTCAAACACCAGTGATAATAACCTGTCACATGCATCCAGATGGATGTTTCAAATGCATTATTCAAATACCCTCAAAGCTCCAAACATTGTTAAAATTGTATGAATTATAGGATTTCAAGGGATGCAACAGTTTGTGATAAAAATACAATAGTTAATTGATTTAAATGTCTTTTTATTCATATAATATGATGTTACAAGAGGTCACATAAATTTCATCAAAAACTACACTTCTCTGGTAGTTTGATAACACTGACTTAGAAAGCAACAAAACTTGGTGTTTTTAATATGAACAGGCAAATGTTTTGGATTTGAGATAATGCGATAAAAGGATGTGCAATTGCATTAGTTTTTCAGCGATTTCGATCCTGGAGAACAGTGTTAAATAAGACTCTATCCTATGGTCCTGCGAAACTTAAATCAGTTTTCTCTGCACCCCACCATTCCATAGTTAAGTTCGAGTTTGATAATATGGTGTTATCTGCTATGAAGAATTAGTGACTTTGGCAACAAGTAAGATTTATTTACATTTCTTACAGATCATATTTTATGAAGGATAAATCATTTTACTTTTTTTGTTAAGCCTGTATAAAAACATTAACACCCCACACCTGAACGTAGACAAAGTAGATCTATATATTAAACAACACTCTTGTTTATAAAATGACTGGTAGGATAAATAGACTACTAGGTTGGTGTTGAACAAAGAAAATCTTACCATACTCGGCACAACAAATCTTAATGACTTAGAGTTGTCTCAGCCTCGTGTGGGAACATTTTCTTCATTCAACACAAACCCAGATCCAGATACCTGTCATGGTAAAACTAATTTGCAATGTTCCTTTTCATGTTTTTGTGAAAACTGTCCTATTAGCGCTAAATTTTTGGAAACACTCAGGAGGTAGAGCGTCGGCTTGTGGATTGGGAGGTCGCAGGTTCAAACCCCAGCTGGGTCAAACCAAAGACTTTAAAGTTGGTAGTAGTGGCTTCCCTCCTTACGTTCAGGGCTAAGGGGACAGCATTACACCTGACTCGTCGGTGTCAGTATAATGGACCGGCCGGGTGCAGTCCCTGGGCACCTCATAAGTGCCCCTGTTTTATAATGATAGAAATGTTGCTGCACAGTATCAGCAAAAATGCCAGCTAATCCCAGTCCCTCTTTGGAAACAACAACAATTGGTATTTAAATTGCCTGTAAGTGTAAATTCTTTTGTGTAAAAGTAATGTCAAATAGTAAGTAATGGCTTTAGGAGTGTATATACAATTGTATAAAAAAAGGTTTGTTATAATTTAAAATAAAGTCTTTATACTTTACTTACAACCTCTATATTATCCATTGGTACATGAGAAGTTGTTCAAAACTAGTAATTTTTTTCCAAGCAAGAACCTAAATAACTTCTTTGATTTCTTTGAGTTTTGTTTGATTTAAATGTTGAACTTACAGGGTAATCTCCCCTTTCCCTATTAAATATCTTTCGAATGGGTGTAATCCAGAATTGTGCAACTAATTCTTGGCAAAAATGACAGTTGAAAGCCAGTTTCCTTGTATGTCATTTTTTCAGATGGGTCAAGATATTTGCTGGTACAAAGAAATGTTTAAATTTGCTTTGTTTTAATGCCCACAGCTTAAACCGGTAACATGTGTTTACCTTGCACATGTTCTTCTGTGAGTCCATCAATACCTAACAAGAACAACATCAAAGGCAACAGAAAAAAGTGAAATTAAGTTTAAAGAAACTGGGACGTACTTTTAAACTCATTTTAAAACTTCTTAAATTTGATGCATCAATCACTAAATGGCATGTATGTATTTCATCATTCAATGGGCCACTTAACCAGTCTGACAGCACGTCGGGCCATTGCAAAACTGCTAACAAGTTATGTGGTATGTTTTCGCCCTAAAACAATGTGAAAACTTTTTGCCAGGTCGCTAGACCCCGCCTATAAGATGAGCCCCATACTTTGAACATGAAATTTAAAGTAAAAATCCTTGTCTTATAAGTGAGAAAATACGGTATGTAAAATCAAAATAGAAATCCAAGTAAGACCCCATGGAATCAAGGTTCTGACTGCCTGGCAAAATAGACTGGCCTTCCCAATGTGAAAATTTCAGTGAGCATTCCATAATATAGGGGCCACCCTCCAGCTGGTCAACAATGAGCAAAACTGCTCTTGTCTGGCTTATTGGCTTGAATGTTGCTGTGTGTAAAGGTGGAGCAATACAAATATTGCATCTTTAATTATTTGGAAGTTGGCTAAAATTACTGCCAATTGCTTTGAAACTGGCTACAATCCCAGTGGGACAAACTTTTTCTGCTTCTCTTGGTGTTTCACATTGCTAGTTTAGTGTTTATGAATTAAATACGTCACACAAAAGAAATCTTGTTATGGCAACATTTGTCTTATACTGCGGTAGTTCTGAAAGACATAAGAAAATTTATTATCTAAAACTTGTGTCATATCTCTTTTACCAGGAATTCATGAGTGTTGGCTGAAAGGTGATAAATTCTCATCGCTGGTTTCCACTGGCATTGCATTGAAGTGTTGTACAGTTGACAAGTATGTTGTTATTCCATTTCAGAATCAACATCAATGTGCCTGTAGGTTCACTGGTAGCAGTGGTGGGATCTGTAGGTTCAGGGAAAACATCGCTTATCTCGTCAATTCTTGGAGAGTTGGAGAAGATTAAAGGACAGGTATACGTTAAGGTAACATGTTTTCATAGCCTTTCCTACAGACTTGCCATCCAAACATTGAAAAGTTTTTAAAACAGGCTGACACAATACAATGTTATCTGCGAAATATAGCAACATTTTTCTACTTTCTATATACAGTTTGTTACATTGTTTTCCGTATGATATTTATATGTTTATGTAAAAATCTAACTTGGTCTATAAATTATTGTAAATAAAATCTAAAACTAGATTGGATACAATACTGGTACTAATGTTTAGAATAAAATGTAGCTTATAACAAAATGTAAGGATGCTGTCTAAAATTTCAAATGACTTAAAAATTACATAAATATGAATTTGAATATTCATCAGTAATGTGAAGGAACTGCCATGCTGTGTTTAGATGAATGGAACCCTTAGTACTGCCAAACACATACATGTGAACCTTTTCTGAGGTCAAAGTGGAGATTTTCACTTGCAAAGTGTGAGATTTATTATTTTCATATAAACAAAAAAAGGAAGTTATAAGTTTCCAAGTAGGGAAATTTCTGAAAATGTGTTAAACACCCCTAATTTTCAAATAATTTTAAACCTTAAAAGTGGGAGTCTTCCTTCCAAAGAGGTGGAGTTCATATGTAAGCAAGCAATTTATAAAATGACAAATTCAAGACCCAATATATCTGCTTATTAAGTAAGGGTTTTATTGTAATTTTTTATACAAGTGGGTAGTTACACATATGTTTATGTTAAACAATAGCATGTTATACAAGTGTATATGTTACGAAAGTGTGTATTAAACAAGAGTGCATGTTACACAAGTGTGTATTTTACATGTGTATTTGTTGCACAAGTGTGTATGTTGCACAAGAGTGTATGTTATACAAGTGTGTATGTTACATGAGTGTGTATGTTACACAAGTGTGTATGTTACACAAGTATGTATGTTACACAAGTTTGTATGTTGCAAAAGTGTGTATGTTAAACAAGTGTGTATGTTGCACAAATGTGTATGTTACACAAGAGTGTATGTTACACAAGTGTGTATGTTACACAAGTGTGTATGTTGCACAAGTGTGTATGTTGCATAAGTGTGTATGTTACACAAGTGTGTATGTTGCACAAGTGTGTAACACAAGTGTGTATGTTGCACAAGTGTGTATGTTGCACAAGAGTGTGTTACACAAGTGTATATGTTACACAAGAGTGTATGCTACATAAGTGTGTATGTTACACAAGTTTATATGTTACACAAGTTTGTATGTTACACAAGTGTATATGTTACACAAGAGTGTATGTTACACAAGTGTATATGTTACACAAGTTTGTCTGTTACACAAGAGTGTATGTTACACAAGTTTGTATGTTACACAAGTGTGTATGTTACACAAGTGTGTATGTTACACAATTTTGTCTGTTACACAAGAGTGTATGTTACACAAGTTTGTATGTTACACAAGTGTGTATGTTACACAAGTGTGTATGTTGCACAAGTGTGTATGTTACACAAGTTTGTATTTAACACAAGAGTGTGTTACACAAGTGTATATGTTACACAAGAGTGTATGCTACATAAGTGGGTATGTTATACAAGTTTGTATGTTACGCATGAGTGTATGTTACACAAATGTGTATGTTACACAAATGTGTATGTTACACAAGTTTGTATGTTACACATGAGTTTGTATGTTACACAAGAGTGTATGTTATGCAAGTGTGTATGTTATGCAAGATTGTATGTTATACAAAAGTGTATGTTATACATAAGTGTATGTTACACAAGTGTGTATGCTACACAAGTGTGTATGTTATGCAAGTGTGTATGTTACACACGTTTGTATGTTATGCAAGATTGTATGTTATGCAAGTGTATATGTTATGCGAGAGTGTATGTTATACAAAAGTATATGTTACACATAAATGTATGTTATACAAGTGTTTATGTTACACAAGAGTGTATGCTACACAAGTATGTTATGCAAGTGTCTATGTTATGCAAGTGTATATGTTACACAAGAGTGAATGTTACACATGTGTATATGTTACACAAGAGTATGTTACACAAGTGTATATGCTACACAAGTGTATATGTTACACAAGTGTAAATGTTACACAAGTGTATATGTTACACAAGAGTGTATATGTTACACAAGTGTATATGTTACACCAGAGGTGTTTATGGTACCTGTTATCTACATTCCCATGCAGGGTACCACAGCTTATGTTCCCCAGCAGGCTTGGATTCAGAACTGCAGTCTGCAAGACAATGTGTTGTTTGGGAACCAGCTGGATCAACCTAGGTACCAGGCAGTGATAGAGGCGTGCGCCCTCACCAGTGACCTTGACCTTCTGCCAGCCAAGGACAAGACAGAGATCGGAGAAAAAGTTTGTTGCTTTGTTTTTTTACATGAATTGCCTTGCTATAGTCCTGTCCATCAGAGAAAAATCAATGGCAAATTGAGATAATCATTTATTATCCCCTCCAATGGAATCAGGAGCAGGATATTGTATTGGCGCTGTCAATCTGTCCATCCTTCCCTCTCTGAATTTCATTTCCATGCTTTGTTTCAGCAACTACTGACTGGATTTCAATGAAACTTATTGGGAACTTTCATAACCAAAAAGAGATGTGCATAATCTTTGCATGTTTGTGTAAACAATAACTAAAACTGCAACAATTTTATGAACATATAGTCAAGTAAATTTGGTACGTGGTCTTAATCTATGCATAAATAGATAGTTTCCACATCAGTAAAAATCCCTTTATCCTTGCAGCCATCTTTGATGGAACTTCAAGGGATTTTCAGATGAATTGTATAGAAGTGTAAATTTTATTTTCTTGTAATTTCTTCATTTGTGGTCCGAAAAGCACCATTGGAAAGCTCTTGATTTTCATATTTTTAAAATACAGTATTTTTTTTAAATTGATAAATGCAAAAAGAATTAATACACAGAAATAAATAAAATTATTGGCTTAAATAAAATGAATAGTGTATCTTTTATTGTTGTATTTTTTTTTACCTCTTAACTATCAAACTGTTTACGCACATGACATCACCTGGTGCTATTGTCATAAGGTGTTTCGGCCCCTTATTTGTTCAAAATCAAAAGCAGAACCCATGTGGAAGTTAATGCTAAAATTCATCTTGGCACTGGTAAGCCTGGTCCTGTTGTGACTTAAGTCCTCTGTGTTGTATGAGATTATTGTTAAAGTTCATATCTCAAAAAACTTAAAATACCTTTCACTCAGTCAAATGTGGAATCCATTTCAAAAGGGCAGGAAATCTTAAAATTAACTTTGACAGTTATACCCCTTTTTATCTTGGAACTTTCTGCATTTTGTTAAGGTTGAAAGTATTATTATTTGTTGACATCCCTGGTTTTGGCTGTCAACAATAGTTATTATGTTTGCTAATAATTACCAAAATTGATATAATTGTTGGCCATATTTGAGAGTTTCACAAGCAACCCAATTAGAGTTTACAGGGGAAAAACATTTTTTAAATACTGCTTCTTTTGTATGATACTGAAATTATGAAATAATATTTCATAATAGATAACAATAAAAATGCAATAAATGCCATTAAATGTGTACAAAGTGCAACTCACTCAAAAAGAAAGCATTTGTTTGTTGTTTTTTTTCATTTAGGCTTGTATTTTTCTTTATTGTTTTGACAATTTATGTTGAACAGTTACATTTCTTTTCTTCACTGTCTGTGTCAGCATCTTACGATATTTACAGTAAATACCAAAAGGGTCTAATGGTCAATTCTTAATAAGCACCTGGGCCTTTTATGGAATAGCTTTGTGAAAAATAAAAAACGACATGTATTAACAGGGACTATAACAGATTGACAATGTCTGTATGTGTTGTGTATTTATATTAATAAAGATTCATGCATGTCAAGGATAATTGTGCAGATACAAAACTCTCATTGTAGAAGAAAACACGGAGAAACACAGGCAGAAAGAAGATATGTATGGACAGTGATTGTTAAATACATATGCATCCTGAAGTTCAAAAGCCAATACTAATAACCATAAAAGCTTTATGTTACTTTACTTTATGTGCATGCTGTTTGCGACACCTTGGATGTCAACAATCCAAGATTTATCTTGAACATAAATTATTATTTGATTTTTTTTTATCTTTATCAGGGTATCAATTTGAGCGGTGGTCAACGTCAGCGAGTGAGTTTGGCACGGGCCATCTACTTCGATTGTGATACATACTTATTGGATGATCCTCTTAGTGCTGTTGACTCCCACGTAGGCAAACACATCTTCGATCACGTGATAGGAGGACAAGGACTGCTTGCCAAGAAGGTGGAGACATAGTCTTCGAAAGTCTGTGAATTTGACAAGTTTATGATTTACAGGCATTCTTTGGAGCCCCCAGTCACAAGTTTGTATATCTGTTAAGTATATGATTTACAGGCATTCTTTGGAGCCCCCTGTCACGGGTCTGTATATCTGTTAAAAATATATGATTGCATTCTTTGGAGCCCCCAGTCACAAGTTTGTATATCTGTTAAATATATGATTTACAGGCATTCTTTGGAGCACCCAGTCGCAAGTTTCTGGATTGGTTAAATGTTTGCTACTACGGCAAATATGTACATTTTTTATGAGCAGGAAATATCACATCTAAATAAAATGCCCTCAAACAATTGACCATAAACATGGAAATCACAAATCCAAGTGACTGCTCTGCTTATAAGTCTCTTGTAGGTCAGAAAAATATAATTCATCATTTTATTTTCAGACAAGGATTCTAGTCACCCATGGTATCCAGTGGTTACCGAAAGTGGACTTCATCATTGTTCTGACTAACGGCAGGATATCTGAGGTGGGGTCCTATAGTGAACTCTTAGAACATGAAGGGGCATTTGCTAACTTTCTGAGAACATATCTGACAAGCAAGGAAGATGAAGAGGAAGAAGAAGATGATGAAGGTATTGATAGTTAAATACATTTACATTAATTAACAAATTACTTTATTCCTTTATTGTATTGATTTATTTTGTCTATATAACTAATGCTAGTCACACCATACAACTTGTTACCATGCCTAGAAGTCATTGACCTGATTTCATCCTATTTTTATATTGTCCATATATCATCTGTTCTTATATTGTTCATATATCATCTGTTTTTATATTGTCCATATGTCATACTGTTCTGATATTGTTCTTATGTCATACTGTTCTAATATTGTTCATATGTCATCTGGTCTAATATTGTTCATATGTCATACTGTTCTAATATTGTCCATATGTCATACTGTTCTTATATTGTTCATATGTCATACTGTTTTTATTTTGTTTATGTCATACTGTTCTTATATTGTCCATATGTCAACTGGTCTTATATTGTTCATATGTCATCTGTTTTTATATTGTTCAAATGTCATACTGTTTTTATTTTGTTCATGTCATACTGTTCTTATATTGTCCATATTCATACTGTTCTAATATTGTCCATATGTCATACTGTTCTTATATTGTTCATATGTCATACTGTTTTTATTTTGTTTATGTCATACTGTTCTAATATTGTCCATATGTCATCTGTTCTTATATTGTTCAAATGTCATACTGTTTTTATTTTGTTCATGTCATACTGTTCTTATATTGTCCATATGTCAACTGGTCTTATATTGTTCATATGTCATCTGTTTTTATGACTTGCATAGGTAAATGTCACTCTTAAAGGCACCCCACACACATGCACACACTCCAAGCTCCTAATTGGTGTTCATCATTGTTGTGGAATTTGGCAACATAAACATGATTTCCATTAGAATAATCCTACCTAAATTTCTTCATCAAGGGTTTAGAATCAACCAGATAAATGTTAATGTTTATTGTTAGTGCGAGCCCTGAAGACAGCAACCCTAGAACGATTGATGTCCAGAGAGTCAGATGGCGCTCTGTCAGAGGATGATCCACCACACAGGTATGTAGTGATTATTCATACATCTTTGTACAGAAGGCATATTAAGGGTAATTAATAATAATTTAACAATACTTTTGCAACCATAGCTGGGTTTGTACTTGGAAAGCATGCAAATTGGTCAGAATCTATCTCACTTTTTGCAGCTAAGTACCTAGAAATACTTTCTAGCTGCCTTTGCATGCAGTTTAAAGCAGATAGATAAGTGTCAGATTGTTCTGTTAAGCCTAGATACTTCACTTAAAGTCCTGATATCATGCTTAAAGTCCAGATATCTCAATCAAAGTTCTCATGTCTCAGTCAAAGTCCTGATATCTCAATCAAAGTCCTGATATCTCACTTGAAGTCCAGATATTTCACTTAAAGTCCTGATATCTCAATCAAAGTTCTGGTATCCCTCTTTAAATCCAGGTAGTCCTGATATCTCAATCAAAGTCCTGATATCTCACTTAAAGTCCAGATATCTCAATCAAAGTACTGATATCTTAATCAAAGTCCAGATATCTCAACCAAAGTCCAGATATTTCAATCAAAGTCCTGATATCTTACTTAAAGTCCAGATATCTCAATAAAAGTCCAGATATCTCAACCAAATTTCTGGTATCTCAATCAAAGTCCTGATATCGCACTCAAAGTCCTGAATTCTCACTTAAATTCCAGATATCTCAAAGTCCTGTTATGGAGTGCAATGCACAAGAACCACACTCTGCTCTTCTTATTTCTGAGTAACTCTCCTTTCTACACAAATGCCATTACTCTCATGTAAATTTTTGTATTTTTGATGTAATTCCCCTTTGAATTTTTTTCATTTACCCAGATTGTAGTTTACAATCATACCAGAGGGCATTGCTCAACATTACATTGCAGCTCTGCAGATTAAAAGATTAAAGATTGTTTTAATGTTATTCTACATTAATTTCAGTATTTCTTGCAATAACCCAGAGTGCAGTCCAAAACTTTGCCATACTGAATTGCACAAGCAATTTGTTTCTAATTGCTCAATTGATGGGCATATTTTGCTCTACCTTGCGATGCTCTTGTTTTTTGATGAGAAGCTTTATTGTAATTTATCAAGTTTTCAGTTGAGATTACTTACTTTGTGGGATGTCACTGACCATGTAACCCTACAGTCCCTCACTGCATGGGTTAGAGTCCCATTTGGGGTTAGAATTTTCATGTATGTAGGTCTTCCAGCCCACCTGTGGTGTGCCAGTGGTTTTACCCAGACTTGTTTCTCTCTCATCCAGATACAAGCTGGACATCGCAAATTTGACCATTCTGTTGGTAAAAACTAAACTAATTAACTTCCTTTCTTGTGCAATTTTAAGTTCTTGCTGTTATTGGTTCTGCAAAAAAAAATAGTTTTAATGGCTCAAATAAACCATAATCTCAATTACTTTAAAGGTAAAATGTGTGTAATATCCAAATTTTCCCTATTCATTCCACTGCATTGGCCTTTTGGGACTGCATTGGCCTGTTGGGGCAGAACTATATCTTCTTCAAATGGACATCATCTATGGATGACTGTAAAATCACTGTTGTAAAACCAAAGGAAACACAAACAATCAACAATGCATGTTTGAGTTCACATTTAGGCCTACTTTTTCATAATAGCCCTGTCAAGAAAGACATGAAGCCAAGATCCAGAACTGTATCCCATTCTGTCTCTGAGAAGCTTGAGACAATCCCTGAACAAAAACCAACCAATCAGGCATCAGCTTTGAGGGACTCAGCCAAGCTGATAGATGAAGAGGAACTGGAATCAGGGAGTGTAAGTTAGATTATGACACATGCGGTAATAAGTCTGTTCTTCACTTTTCTAATCAGATCTGCAGTGTGCAGAATCTTCTACAAAGTCTTAAGTAATTTGTTAAATTAGTATAGATATACATGTATATGGTAAACCAATCTTCTTTACCAGTCTTTGACTGCTTTAGTGAGAGCTCATTATTAGAGAACTGAATTCTTGATGCAGTGCTATTGACTTTCAATGTTGTGTGGTCCACCTCATACTCATTCTTCAGCAGGATTCTTTCTAGACTAAATTACTTTACTCCCTTATCAGTTAGGATTTTTAAACTAGAAGTTTCAGTTCTGCCGTACACTAAGTTTGTGAAAAATAAATGGGATGAAGATAAATCTTGTTATTTTTAAGTTAAATGATGTCTGTTTGTAATTCATTTACTTACCCAATCAACTGGTATGTTTAAATATATGATGTTTAAATTAACCTACTCAAATGATTTACATAAAAAAGCATATTAATTGTTTACATAGTTATACATTGTTCAAGAAATTTGACGTTTGTAACAACAGATCTTAAATTTAAGCTCCAGATGTACAATAGACATGAACCTCTGAAAAACATTGTATACTTTTTTGTCTTTGTTACATCAAGAATTTTGACATGTCCATGATGTCCATAATAGATGGTTTAATTTGTAGTAGGTGCCTTTTTCTGTGCTGTTTGATACCCATTTTCTCTTCAAAAAGTCATGAAAATTTATGGATTTTTCCATTACTTACAGAAATACACACCTTGCTATTCATATAGGTTTGTCACTGGAACTGTCTATTTCAAGCTAAATCTTTTTCAACAACAAGAATCAAATTCAAGAAACAAAAATCATCATTCAGCCATATTTTTAATAACCTTTTTGAGTTCAGTTAGGGTGGTCTCTAAAGGTGTTTCATTCTGTGCTGTTGACAAAAACAATAAAAATTAAAAATAACTTTATTAGTTGGTCTTATTGTTTTGATTACTACTTACATTGTTACAGGTTGGCTGGTCGGTAGTGGGTGCCTATTTCCGTGCTGTTGGATACCCATATGTTGTACTTCTATTCACTCTGTATGCCCTTTTTGAGGCACTAGTAGTGTATTCCAACATCTGGCTGACAGATTGGACATCTGACCGTGAACTTCAAAACCTGACAGCCCTGCCAGCAGACAGCCAGGAGAGACGAGCCAAGAACAACCTCTATCTAGGTGTCTATGGGGCTCTGGGTGCAGGCCAAGGTATGAATATCTTACTATACATTTGTTAGTTTTTCTTTATTGGCATCTATAGGCAGGTCAGTGTAGACAAAAATTGTTGACAGAAAATTATCAGTATGAGCTCCAGATGCTGTCCTCTAGGACCACCCTTAGTTTATTAGCTTTATTATTAGCTAGTTTATATAAACTACATTTTGGACTCACCATTATTACGCCAATCACTTTAAAAACTCAAGACAATTAGTTGAGATTTTAAGTCCTTGAATACTCTTCATTTTGCAGCCATTTTCATCGTGCTGTTTCTAATAACACAAGGGATACGTCTCCTTCATGCTGCTCGGAGTCTGCACCATGCTATGCTAATCAACATTCTTCGTGCTCCGATGGCGTTCTTTGACACCACGCCAGTTGGGCGTATTTTGAACAGATTCTCGCAGGATGTCGAGTCGATCGATTCCAACATTCCTCATTCCCTGGAGCAGTTTCTGGATTGTCTGTTTGTGGTTTTTAGCATTCTGGTCATTATATCGTACAGCACACCAATCTTCATGGTCATTATCATACCTGTCTCGATTGTGTATGCATTAGTACAGGTGAGTGTAAGGCGGTTTGATCTAGTTTAAACATAATAATTAACATTCATTTATAAATAATTTGTTTTAATAGTAACTTGTTTTCTTTCAGAAAACACCTTTCAGCAGCTCATTAACAAAAAATACACCAAATTCAAAGGGTGTTTCTAAAAACAAAAGTGTTCTTTGTTTAATTTCTATTTGGAAACAGTTATGTTTAGATTTAACATATTATTTTACACACAGTTGAGATCACTGTGTTTACTTTTCCGTGTATAGAATCTCTGTATTATAGCTTTTGATTACTATCAACATCATTTCTAGATGTCAGTATGTGTTTGAAACCCTTTACTTACTTAGCACTATGCCCTGAAACCCTTACTTACTTAGCACTATGCCCTTAAACCCCTACTAACTTGGCACTATGCCCTGAAACCCTTACTAAATTAGCACTATGCCCTGAAAGCCTTACTTAGCACTATGCCCTGAAACCCTTACTTACTTAGCACTATGCCTTGAAAGCCTTACTTAGCACTATGCCCTGAAACCCTTATTTACTTAGCACTATGCCCTGAAACCCTTACTTACTTAGCACCATGCCCTGAAAGCCTTACTTAGCTCTATGCGCTGAAACCCTTACTTACTGAGCACTATGCCCTGAAAGCCTTACTATGCACTATGCCCTGAAAGCCTTACTTACTTAGCACTATGCCCTGAAACCCTTACTTACTTAGCACTATGCCCTTTTGAGCTGTCAAAAGCTTTGGTTTCTTGAGACTTACATTTTCATTTTCATATTTTTCCAAAAACAAATTGTGCACATTTTTGTCTTCGATGTGCTATTTAAAGTGATCATCCATGTTAAAACCGTCCCATCCCTATTTAATATCACAAATAGATCACAAATAGACAAAAAATGACATAAACCCAAGTGAGACAACGAGCATTTGTACAAGTGTGTGCCTTCACTAAATTTTAATAATAGTTATTGTAATTGTTATACAAAAATACAAAAGACATTCACTTTGCCAAATATTACACATTGTGCCAATAAAACAACTTTTAAAAACCAATATTCTGCCACATTTCTTTTCAAACATTTCCAGGATTGGGAATTTTTCTCATTATTATTACTGACGGAGGTAGGCCCCTGTAAAGTGTCTGATAAAAATTGAAGGTTAACTATGATCCTCTTGTCAGTGTCCTACAACTACTGACTAAGGGACTCTCCAGTCAAATGTCTGGTACAAATCGAAGGTTAACTATGGTCCTCTTGTCAGTGTCTTACAACTACTGACTGAGGGACTCTCCAGTCAAATGTCTGGTAAAAATCTCATGTTAACTATGGTCCTCTTGTCAGTGTCCTACAACTACTGACTGAGGGACTCTCCAGTCAAATGTCTGGTAAAAATCTCAGGTTAACTATGGTCCTCTTGTCAGTGTCTTACAACTACTGACTGAGGGACTCTCCAGTCAAATGTCTGGTAAAAATCGCATGTTACCTATGGTCCTCTTGGCAATGTCCTGCAACTACTGATGGAGGGAAACCCAGACAAGTGTCTGGGTAGAATTGAAGGTTACCTAGATGACTTTCCAACATGAAAGTTCTTTGTCCGGGACTTGAACCAAATCTTGATGGACTGAGAAGATACAAGTTGGTGACTCTTACAATTTTGATTACATGGAGATTGAGTCCAATTAGTACCTTAACCTTAACTTCTGTCAAACAACATTTCAGCGCTACTACATACCCACATCACGACAGTTGCGCAGACTTGAATCAAAGACAAGATCTCCGATTTTCAACAACTTTAGCGAGAGTTTGACTGGTGTCACTGTTATACGAGCCTTCAATGTTCAGTGTCGGTTCATAGACCAATCTAAAGACAGGGTTGACACTAACCAGGTGTATGGATTTTCTTCCGTCGCTGCTAATAGGCGAGTCACCTTATTATATCATAACTTGGGAACTGACGTGCAATTATAAGTAATCAGTTATGATCCATGCTGTTCTTTATAGTATTGCCATCTGTTGGAATAACTCCAAAAGTTTCTTGCATTTTATATCCACAGTAGTCTTCCATTTTCTGTGTATTATAACCCCACTTGGAGTATACCCCCTACTTAGCCTTTTAGCTTACCTAAGAACAACATGCTCAAGATGCGCTATTCTAATACCCCTTTATCCATCGACCGGCATCCGGTGCCAACAGTTTTGTTTGTGAACACAATAGAGGCTACAGTTTTTATCCAATCTTCATCAAACTTCATCAAACTTGGTCAGAATGATTGTCTGCATGAAATCTTCAATGAGTTTGTAACTAGGTCACATGGGCTTAAAAAGTAGAGCACTAGGTCAAATCTTAGAAAAAGCCTGTGAGCACAGTAGAGGTCACATTTATAGGCCAATCTCACCAAACTTGATCAGAATGTAAGCCTGCATTAAATCTTGGATGAGTTCATAACTGGATCACGTGGGGTCAGAAAGTAGATAACTAGGTCAAATCTTAGAAACTCTTGTGAACATACTAGAGGCCACACTGATGGCCCAATCTTCACCAAACTTGGCCCAAATGTTATCTGCTTCAAGTGGACACCATCTCCAGATAACTGAAATACTGTTGGTGGGACAATAAACCAAATAAAAAAACTTTAAAGGTAAAGAAATATTTTGCTTTCTCGTTTTATATCATGTCTTTATAAAAATGTATTTGCATTGGTATTCAGATGGCTTGGACTGAGGCTAGAGGTGCTGGGAGCATGCATCGTCTTTACAGCGGCTGTGTTTTCCGTCCTTGAGAGGGACAAGATATCAGGGGCAATAGCAGGGCTGTCCATATCTTATGCTCTGCAGGTTTGTGTATGAATTCTTTGCCTAAGAAAAAAAATTACTATGTGTTTCTGTATTCTCTTGTCATTTGATGTTACTGTTTCCTGCAAAATAAATGTATTATCTGTTCTAACGGTTTCTTTATCTTACATAAACCTTAGAACAAACCTAGTTTTAGTTTACATCATTTAGATTAAAATAGATTCTTGAAATAAGGATTATTTTTCTCCTATTAATGTTACATAAATGTTATATCATAGTACAAATTAACAATATTTTGTATTGACAGATAACGGACAACTTGAACTGGCTGGTTAGAATGCTAAGCGAAACTGAAACGAACATAGTCAGTGTGGAGAGAGTGCAACAGTACACAAAGGTCAAACAAGAGGTTTGTCTTTGAAGTTTTTTGATGATAAGTGTACATATTGGATGAACACACTTACAATAATTATATTGGGGTTTAACTATTTTATATTGGAAGATGCTGGGATAAAACAACACTGTTTGGATAGGATTACTTTAGTGTTGCCGATAAACTACACACTGTCAGCAATAGCTCAAGTGGTAGAGCATTGGCTTGTGGACCGGGAGGTCACGGGTTCAAACCCCGGCCGGGTCAAACCAAAGACTTCAAAGTTGGTAGTAGTGGCTTCCCTTCTAAAACTCAGGGCAAAGGGGACAGCATTTCGCCTGACTCGTCAGTGTCAGTATAATCTCATAAGTGCCCCCTGTGCTATAATGATAGAAATGTCGCTGCACAGTATCGGCAAAAATGCCAGCAAATCACATCCTATCCCAACTTGGATAAATATTGTTGTATAAGATGCAAAGTGCATAAGTCATAACTCTTAAGTTCATAGACTGCTCTTTTATTATCAATTCATAGATTTCGCAGTTTTTTTGTTGATCTTTTCAAAAATGAAAAAAGAAATTAGCAGATTCATTCTACTTAGCGATTTTTTGTTGTTGTTTCTCTTAAAAACATGTTTGTGTGACTCTGTCTTGCTTGCAAGTGTGTACATTGATTTACATGTTAATGCCAGTTAAAAATATGCATTAATAGGCTCCACTGCATCAAGAGCATCGTCCTAATGCTGATTGGCCAGAAGCAGGATCGGTGGAGTTCAACAACTTTAGCGTGCGTTACCGGGACAACTTAGATCTGGTTCTGAAAGATATAAGCTTCAAAATAAAGCCACAAGAGAAGGTAAAGCTGTTTAATACAGAATTAGGATCTTCCCTTACTAATGCCTACTCCCTGAATGAAGATAAACAACATCAACTTCTTATCAGTTTGTAATTGGAATGTAGATAGACATATAATACATAGTTCCCATGTAATGGCATGAGCTTAACTTTCTCTTACTTCACAAACATTATTACAAGACCATCATGTCTAAAAAATACATTATAAAAATGGATTACAAATTGACTTGAAATATTGATGTCAAGATGTCAGACGCCTAAAGATGTTTATCACCTGATTAGTTGCATTATTTTACTGCCATGCCTCCTTGCAGAGATTTAGTCCATCATAGGACTATTCATAAATCCTTGCAGAGTTTTAGTCCGTCCCAGGACTACTCATAAACCCTTGCAGAGATTTAGTCTGCCCGAAGACAATTTATAAATCTTTGGGGAAATTAGGTCTGCCCAAGTACAACCCAAATCTTTGGGGAGATTTAGTCCGCCCAAGAGTGCTCATAAATCCTTGGGGAGATTTAGTCTGCCCAAGGACTGCTCATAAATCCTTGGGAAGATTTAGTCTATCAAAGGAATACTTATAAATTCCTCAATTATTTAGTCCACCCCAGTCTAGAAGGCTGGACACAGCTGCAGTGGTATCAGGAAAGGGTGGGGATTAAAGAGTTACTGACCAATGGCAGTGTAGTAAGTCCATGTGTGTGACTTTATGACCTTTTCCCCTATGACATTTATTAACTAATCTAAGTGTCCAGCTATGATCGCACAGCATGGTGTTATCTTTGTTAGGATTGACTCTAAAGAAGGACATTTTCAAAGCCTTTAAGAGATGTCATCAAGGATTTTTGTTATAACTTGAAGACTTTAGCCAATGATATCTTCAGATTTGATTTGTTGACATTTACACTATAAATCGTGTATTATAAGTAATTTTGAAGAGTTTTAGACCTTTGGATTGTTTAAATTTTTACCATATTTGCTTAAATGCAATTTCTGTAAACACCCATTTGTTCTTAATTTTACATTTACAAGTTTTACCAAAAGTTAGCATGAAATACCAAGGACCAGCTAGTACATTCTTACAGACTACTTACATTAATTAATATCTTTCAATAATTTTTTGCTGGAAATATCATTCTTATACTTCACCGTAACGGTGTTTCAAGCAAGTAAACACTGTTCTTATTATACTTTCCAATATTTTTTACACCTTTGTATGTCGATGTGAACATTTTAAGAATAATAAAACAGTAAACTCACAAGATAAGGGTTAAAATTGTTCATTGACCCTTCTGTAGGTGGGGATCGTCGGTCGAACAGGGGCAGGTAAATCTTCCCTGACTGTGGCCTTATTCCGTTTGATAGAGGGAGCTGCAGGTAACATTATCATAGACTCGGAGAACATCAGTCAACTGGGATTACATGATCTTCGATCCTGTCTCACCATTCTACCTCAGGTTTGTTCTTTTGCATTACAAATTCAGATAACTGGTCAATATTGATGCGAGAACATCTAAAAACAGGAATAACATGGTTTACAATCTACAGCTTCTGAATGAGCAGAAGCCTTATTTTACTGTAACTAGGTATTTCCTATTACAGTTTATTATAGAATTTTCCCTCATATTCTTTTTTTATTAGCTCACCTAAGCACAACGTGGTCAAGGTGAGCTTTTCTGATACCGCTTCGTCCGACGTCCGTCGTGCGGCATCAACATTTTTGCTTGTGAACAGAGGCCATAGTTTTTATCCGATCTTCATAAAACTTGGTCAGAATGTTTGTCTGCATGAAATCTTGCATGAGTTCATTATTAGGTCACCTAGTGTCAAAAAGTGGGTCACTTGGTCAAATTTTAGAAAAAGCTTGTGAACAAACTAGAGGCCACATCTATAACCAATCTTCATCAAACTTTGTCAAATGTTTTTCTGCTTGAAATCTTAATGAGTTCGTTGTTGGGTCACTTGTGTCAAAAAGTAGGTCACTAGGTCAAATTTTAGAAAAAGCTTGTGAACACACTAGAGGCCCCATTTAAGGCCCAATCTTCACCAAACTTGATCATGATGTTTGCCTGCATAAAATCTTGGATGAGTTTGTAACTGGGTCACGTGGAGTCAATAAGTAGGTCACTAGGTCAAATCTTAGACAAAGCTTGTGAACACACTATAGACCATATTTATAGCCCAATCTTCACCAAACTTAGTTATAATGTTTTTCTGCATAAAATCTTAGATGAGTTCATTATTGGGCCACGTGGGGTTAAAAAGTAGGTCACTAGGTCAAATCTCAGAAAAAGCTTTTGAATACACTAGAGAACACATTTATTGCCTAATCTTCACCAAACTTGGTCAGAATGTGTGTCTGCTTGAACTCTTGAATGATTTCATTATTGGTTCACGTGGGGCAACAAGAAGGTCAGAAGGTCAAATCTTAGAAAAAGCTTGCAAACACACTTGAAGCCCCATTTATGGCCCAATCTTCACCAAACTTGATAAGAATGCTTGCCTGCATGAAATTATGGATGAGTTCATAACTGGGTCATGTGGGGTCAAAAGATAGGTCACTAGTTAAAAAAAGTTTGTGAACACACTAAAGGCCACATTTACAGGTCAATCTTCATCAAACTTGGTCAAAATGTTTTTCTGCATGAAATCTTAAATGTGTTCATTATTGGGCGACATGGGGTAAAAAAGCGGTCACTAGTTCAAAACTTAGAATAAGCATGTGAACACACTAGAGGCCACACTCATTGCCCAATCTTCACCAAACTTGATCAGGTTGTTTGTCTGCATGAACTCTTGGATGAGTATAATATTAGGTCATGTGGGGTCAAAAAGTAGGTCACTAGGTCACAGTTTAGAAAAACCTTGTGAAAACACTTAGAGGCCACATTGACCAAACTTGGCCAGAATGTTTGCCAGTATGAAGTCTTACTTCTGTTTTGAAGTGGGTCATGTGGATTCAGTGGGTTACTTGGTAAAATTTTAGAAAACGTTATCAACCCAGTGGCCACACTTATGATCCAATCTTCACCAAAGATTTCTAATGTAAATAAATTGATGCCAGAAATGAGCCTACTAAAAGCCTGTGTCCTCAGGTGAGCAATTATAACCTTCTTGTTAAAACAATTGTCTGTTTAATCTGAGCATTGTTTTTTTTCACTACTGTTAACTCTTTTCAGGAGCCAGTACTGTTTTCAGGCAGTCTTCGTTTAAATCTGGATCCTTTAGATGCTTACACGGATAGCGAGATCTGGGGAGCACTTGATCATGCTCATCTTAGAAACTTTGTTGATTCCTTGCCAGGCAAACTGACATACGATGTAGGAGAGGGAGGTCAAAATCTGAGGTACTTGATTGACCTTTTTCTTTTTCTGAGTACTGTGCTTGATTTCAAGTATTATTAATTCCATATTTTATATATTTTGCACACACATACTGGGTTTGTTCTGAGTCATATATTAAGAAGTTAATTTATCACTCTTCTTTCTTCCCAATAATAAACCGAGGGGTCTATACAGACATGTGTTCGGGCCTTATTTCATGAACAGTCCTATAGAAATTTATACTGCAGAGTCAAATTAATAAGGAAAATACACATTGTTGTTTTATAAAGCTCATGTACTTTAAGATAACTTTCAATACTGATGTCATAAAAAATAATTCAGCTACTCAGCCGGGGCTGGTAGGACAAAGCCCCCTCATTAGAAAATGACTTGGTGGACAAAAGCCCAGCTTCCATCATATTTTCAGGTCGGACAAAAGACCCCTTAATAATTTCTGAAGGTAGGACAAAAGCAACATCTCAAGGTTTTTTAAAAGTAGGACAAAAGCCTCCACTTATCTATAAAATTACCTAAAACAGTTGTTGATCATCGCTAATTAATATAAGAAGCTTCTTTCTGCTTCTCCTTCTGTAGACAGCTTATAACAGTCCACAGCGATGGATTGCTGTGGCCAACCAGGTGCTTCTAAATTGTTCTAACTCAGGCACATGTTGTTTGGCCGATGTTGGTCTGTCATTGTTGCTTGTCTGACATTCCACATCCCTGGCTGGAACCAGGGAGTTGTCCTACGGAACCTCATTCAGTGCCTTCTAGTGCTGCTTCCCATATGGCCCGCATATTGTCTGCTACCTTGTCTACTGGTTTTTGTCCTATCTGTAAAAATAGGGGGAATCGCTTTTGTCCAACAGATTGGGGTATGGCTGGTGGCCGATTGGGTGGGGGTGTCAATCAGAGAATTTCCTGTCAATAACTTCAGTTTGGATAAACCAATCTTGATGAAAGTTTGGATAAAGCAAGCTTGCATGAAGACCTAGCTTGGGATTGGAATTGGGGCCAGTAACAGTATGTGCAATATAACAAAAACCATGTGTAATCATTGATGTTTCTGATAAAATGTTAAAGTAAGGCCTTTTGTTATTGATGTTTCTGATGAAATATTTCAGTATAGCCCTGGGTTATTTATGTTTCTGATAAAATGTTACAAAACGTCCACTCTGTCATTTATTTGTCTGATGAAATATTACAATATGGCCCTGTGTCCTTGATGTTTCTGATGAAATATTACAGTATGGCCCTGTGTAATTTATTTTTCTGATAAAATGTTACAAAACGTCCCCTCTGTCATTTATGTTTCTGATGAAATATTACAATATGACCCTGTGTCCTTGATGTTTCTGATGAAATATTACAGTATAGCCCTGTGTAATTTATGTTTCTGATAAAATGTTACAAAACGTCCCCTCTGTCATTTATGTTTCTGATGAAATATTACAATATGGCCCTGTTTCATTGATGTTTCTGATGAAATATTACAGTATGGCCCTGTGTTCTTGATGTTTCTGATGAAATATTACAGTAAGACCCTGTGTCTTTAATGTTTCTGATGAAATTTTACAGTATGGACCAGTGTCCTTAATGTTTCTGATGAAATATTACAGAATGGGCTTGGTTTATTGATGTTCATGATGAAATATTACATTATGGACCTGTCCCATCGATGTTTCTGATAAATTATTACAGTAATGAGCAATGTCAATTTATGTTTTCTCATGAAATATATCAGCATTGGGCAGCGTCAGTTGATGTGTCTGGCTAGGAGCCTGTTGAGAAAGACCAAGATTCTCATTCTGGATGAAGCCACAGCCGCCGTGGATCTTGAGACGGACCAGCTGATACAGGGCACCATCAGCCAGGAGTTTGCAGATTGCACTGTCATAACTATAGCCCATCGTATCAATACTGTTTTAGACTATGACAGGTAAGACATTGTTTGCTCAGGAGAAAAGTTACAGAAACTGGATCAATCACATATGTTTTAGTTTCTCCAATATAGACAACATATATTGGTATCATGTAAGGACAAATTCATCTGTTGAACTGTAAACTTTCAAGCTTTTATTACCAGACTTGATGCATATAAGTCTTTATATGCACTCATATTATTTTTCTGCTTTTAAACAGTATATAAAATATTGTTGTTTAAATTTTTTTATTATTCCATATCAGGATATGTGTAATTTTAACTTATTTTACTTGTAGACATCTTTGGTAGAGCCATTACTCGATTAAGGTCTGCCTTTATGAAATTGTACAAAACCTGCATACTGTATTTGGTTTGGGGCGCAAACACATGACATTCTGCTCAATAATTGGGATTTGTATTACTAAATATATAATGTATATAGTTTGTTTCTTTTCGATCACATTTTGTGTTTATCTTTGGCAGGATCCTTGTGCTTACTGAAGGACGAATCGAAGAGTTTGATACGCCCACATCCCTGCTAGCTGACCAATCATCTACCTTCTACTCAATGGCTAAAGATGCTGGCCTTGTATAATTACAACTTGACAATTATTGCCAACAGAGCATTGCTAGCTGGCGAATCATCTTCCTTCAACTCCGTGGCTAAAGATACTGGCATTGAACTTGACAATGGCTGAAAAAATGCTGTCCTTCTAGTAGACATTTCCACTACGTTGATAGCTGACTAATCACTTACTTTCTACTCCACAACATAAAATGCTGGCATTTAACCAAACACCCACATCCCTGCTAGGTTACCAATGGCCAACCTTTATCTGCTGTATGGCTGAAGATGCTGGTCTTTAAGACATGCCAACTAACCAGCTAGCTGAACAATAATCTCCCATCCTTTCAGTGCCTAAAAAGGTTTAAGATATTATCCTTCAACTAGACATGCCCACTTCCTGCTAGTTGACCAGTTATCCACCTTCTTCCCCATAGCTAAAGCTATTGTCTTTCAGCTAAACACGCCCACTAAGTGCTAGTTGACCAATTATCTATCCTCTACTCTTAAGCTCAAAATATTGTGATTCAACAAGACACACCCACTACCTTCTAGCTATGTTTCATTTTAGTACAAAAAGACCAAACACTTTGTGTCCGACAATAGTGGAAGCTTGTAGTAGGTTATTAACATTTGTTGAAATGTAGCTTCAGGGCATTTAAAGGTAAAGAAAGAGTGTTGAACAGTGTATTATTATTGCTGACTTATCATTCCATCCATGGCAAAAGACGTTGGTCTTCAGCTAGACAAGTAATTACCTTCTACACTACTTAATTGGTTGAATGTGTATGAATACTACATTGAAACTAGGAAATTACCTAAAAGTGACTTACAAGTTGTTAATAATGTCAGGCTTATATGAAGAATACTTGGTCTCAGACAAAATGACCTACCTGAGAGAAGCTTCCAAATACCGAGGTTAAAGATGCTGACGCAGTGGAATTAAGATACAGATAGATAATGTTAAACAGCTTAAAAAGAGAGAATTGTATGAATGCTACAATTATCCTTGTAAGTGTAAATAATCGCTGAAGGCGTTGCATCAGTTTCAGCTATAGTAAGTAATTTGAAGCTCAACACCCTAGACTAGCATCAAATACTGAGCCAGTTTCAGACCTCCTTGCTTGAAGGCAATCAACCCTTTTATGACCCCAAACAATTTAGTATAAGCTGCTGTGTTTGAAACGAATTGCTAGGAATGGGATTTGTTGTTGTTATATGTGTTATTTCATGTCAGTTATGCACTTTTTTAATGTTGTTTTTATGTTAAAGTATTGTTTTTGTTCTACTACACATATATACTTTATTTTCATCTTGGATCAATGTTGTGATGTTATTTAAATATTTACATATAACATGTATGCTAATAACTATATGGTGCTGATTTTTATAAGTTATGTAATTTGCAACCACTTTCCTATCATGGTATATAATTCATAAATAGGAACATGCCAGTGGTCGGATGAGAATAAAATATATTAAAATTTGGATATACACCAGAATGCAGTGCGCTCAGTTGGCAAAAGGACAGAATGTGGTGCTTCAATTGATTCCTTGGCATGTTTTCTGTCCAAACTGCTTGAAAAGTCTCTTCGAAGAGAACAACCAACACAGCAACCACTTGCTTCCAGGCAATAACGCCATGCGATTTCCGATGGACCAAGGAAACAGATTACACTGACATAAAACTGTCAGTTATATTATTATAGCTTATTATTAATTAATGATGCCATATGTTAACATTGTCATGATGTGACAGGATGCCCTGACTGGTAACACCTTTAACATTTTTGCCTCTCAAGGTTCGTGGGCCTAAAATTAGTGAAAATAGGGTTTTTTTAACAATATGTGAAATGATGAGGTCCTTTTACTAGTCATTTTTGTATTGACGATGTGATATTGACCATGTGGAATTATGCCTTTTATATTTTCTATTGATGATCAAAAGAAATCTTATCTGATCAATAATTTAAAAGAAGTTTTACGTATATGTTGACCTTTTTATGTAGGATGTATTAAATGTTTGGTTGTAAATGCATAATACATGTCTGCCGGACTTTTGTATTTTTTAAATGCTAATTTCTGTTATGATAAAATAAAATATTAGTAGGGAAGAATCTTTTATCTGTATTGCTTCATAGATCCAGAATGGGGGATGCACATAAAATTGTAACGTTGATTGTCTTCTTGTCCAACACTACAAATGTTAAACTGTGATATATATATATTTGTAAAATTGGATTTTCTTAATCAAGATTGTCTTAAGTATTAGTGTTTTAGAAATACATCGCAGCGGTACATTGATTGTTGTTTTGGCAGTGTTCACCTATGTTTGCCAACGAAGACCCCAGACAAATTTCTTGGTAGATCTACCGGCATAACGGATGTCCGCAAAGCATTAATTGTAAAAAATGCCCGGCAAGACGAGTTTAACTATTTTCCTATGTTGCCATGCATGGAAAATTTGCCACAGTCTCTGGTGGCCATTTTTTTATACCAAAATTATTTTAACAATTTTATTTCAGGGCATTCCAAAGAATATCAATATTAAATATCAAGGTTCTAGCTCTTGTAGTTTCAGACAAAAAGATTTTTTTTAGTTTTTTTCTATATATCCATATATAGAAATGGCCACGCACCTGGAGGTCATGTTTTTTACGGATCAACATTTTTTGAACAACTTTTTCTTCCCCCATGCCTTTTGAAGATTTTGAAAAGGTATAGTTGAATTTGGCCGAGAGATTTCAGAGTAGGTGAGCTTAACCGTCATGGACTCCAAATGTTCGAATAATTAAAAATACAGCGAAATGTTCGCATTGTATGTGAATGTTCAAATGATCTTTAAAATATCTATTTAATTTTATTATTGTCATATGTTTGTTTCAAAACCTCGTTAAGAGCGACTTTTATTATCTTAGACGTTTTTCTTTTTAATTTCCTTATAACATCAAAGTTCGGGCAAAATCACTTTTTCTTAATTCGTACACGTACGTGAAAACGACTGATCTACAATGTGTGTATATTCGTCCCTTTAAATAGTCGGACAGTTTCTGTCCATACATACATAAGTCAAAATACATAAGTTGCTCACAAACTACCATCAATCGGTTAAAGAAAAGGTCCTATCAAAACTGCCACAAATATTTAAATCTAACCCACTTCTAGACAAAGGCAAACATGGTTAATGTGACAAAAACACACAGACGAGACATAACATACAAAAAGAAAAATCAGCAGTTACCGCCTTGGACAGTGAGTCAACATGTAACACGTGTTATTTTGGGTAAATTAGATCAATAGTAATCCACGTGCTTTCCATTTGCGCTGATGGATAGACTGGCTTAAGGTCAAAGACTTGACTTGGTTAACGAAATACACCACAGCGCCAACATTATAGCCATTACATCATAATAGCGCCGTCCAGCTCCTTGTGTGGAATTTCAGACACATGTCAATGTAGAACCAACGGCGCACCGCAGGTCAACTGGAAGACATTCTGCCATTAGGTTCCTCACATCCACCAACCGGGACTTAGAACCACGGGGTGGGAGGTTTAATAAGAGTCTATACCCCCATCACTGGCGCCCCTGACCGACAGATTAGAAACCATCCAATAAGCGTCATGTTTAAGTTAAGTACCTACATCAAATAGTCTTCAAGTTAAATGATCACACGACTACTGTATATTGATATATTTCTAATGTAACTTCTTGCTTGTTTAGTACATAACAAGAGCTGTTGTTGGGTTCTTGTTTGGAGCAATTGGATAAATATAAAGTATTTATTCTGTTGTTTTTAAAGGCGAATTACAACAGTTCACAAGTTATAAATATACAGTACATCTACCACCCACACGATGTTGGCGGTTTTATTGTATCGAGCTATATTTGAAGAATATTTTCTCTAGCGCCAACTGTCTCTTGTTTACATTGAGTGAGAATGTTTACTTTGCGTCATCGATCCAAGATGGACAGCAATGATTATATCTACCAAAAAAGAAAAATATTTGTGGGAGTTTATTTGTACTAAGCCTTTTTCATCTTTTGTGTAATATCCTAAATGTTGGTTTCAAGTTAAGTTCTTACATTAATTCAAATACTGAGAGATATTATTCATGCATACGAAAGTTTAGTGTCGTGTGACTGATATGAGCAAAGTGGCGTGGATATGTTAATGTTCGACAGCTTGACATCACACTTTAAATATTTATTTTTAATGTTGCACTGGAATAATAGAGTTGACCTAGCTAACTCTCAATAAACCACTGCCAACCATTAAACTATCTTTACTACACAGTAAGATAACAAAAGATACTTACTTACTTTCTTAAAATTACTCCTTTTACTTAATAACTAACTTAATTTTTTATTATTCCTTTAAGATGGTCAGAACAACCTTAAGTCCCAGTATATAATTATTTTACCTCATGTAATGTTTGCATATTGAATTCACATAGACGATGCGGTCAGTAATTTTAATACTACTATATGACATAAAGGTAAGGCTTAGTATCATTATGAACGCACGTAATAAAAAGGGGTCTTTAGGGATTTCCAAAGTCTAATTCAAAAGGAGGTTATAGTATCAAATAGTGTTAGTAACATCGGGATGGTAACAAAAGTCCTAGAGTATAGGGCTATCGATAGTGAAGCTCGTAGTAGGCGCAACAACTCGGTATTCCGAGGTATACTGAAACAAGGCCCCGAGGAGAATTGTCTAAATCTGGTCAAGAATCTCCTCACCAACAGTTCGGGTACGATATGAAGTCTGCAATTAGCGGGCTTAACGCCTTGGTCAACCAAACCGGGACACGGATCGCCCTAAAATAGCTTGTTTCTGAGACTTATAAGTAGCTGAATCCGTCATCTCATCTACATAAAAGCTTCAGAGAAACAACTTTGGCATTAGTCGCGACTATCCCTCTGAGATTGTTGACGCCCGATCCAAACTATGGGCTTAAAATGTAAACAAGAGGTGCTATGTTAACAGTACTACTGAATACCGAAAGACACTTGTTTACCGAAAGATACTGAAAGAGACTTTGTTTACCGAAATACACTTAATAAAATGTATTTAAAGCATCATTTGTTGTTGTAAGTAGCTGATGTGTTGAAATATAAGTATATGAAGTAAATGCCAAAGATTCGTTTTGTAATTTAATGTTTTTACAATTTTGCAGTACGAAGTCACGATGCGTATTGCCTGTTGTCTGAGTTGTTTGCGTTTGTTTATCAAAGCGAGCTTTATGAAAACGATATAATGCACCTTGTAGTTTGTAACTTTTTTTCTGCAAAACTATTGTACTGTTTAGCAAATAAATACTTAATAAAAATGAAATGAAACAGCTCTTTTGAATCTTTTTTTCAAATCCAAATTCACAAGATCAAGCATGGATGTAACAAAAGTAGTGAGCGGTGAGCTGTACGTAAGATCACATTTCAGTTGGTGAGATATATGTGACGCAGATTCAGAATGCCCATTTATATAATCTATTCTAAAATTGTCCGTACCGACAACAAATCCTCCACACTCTTCAAACTATCTGCATGTCTTACAAAACATATCAATGCTCCTTTCTTCAAAATCTAGACAAGTAATCTCATCTGTTTGACAAAATGATCTTATCTGCTTTGTTTTGTCATACAGTTTCTTTGAAGCATCCTTCCTCATTGGTTTCGTATTACAAGTTTACAAGCTCATTTACTCTCAGCACATAACATTTATGTGAAATGAGGTACAATGATAATGTTCAAGATACAATAGAATAGAATCGAACTAGGCTGTGTTGAGGTGAGGAAGTACAGTACAACAAATATTTCAAAGAACAACAACAATAGTAAGAAATGTGTTAGCCAGGCGGGTCTTTAACAGTTTCAAGCACTAAACGAAAGAACTTGCTTAATTTGTTCAGTTTCTTAAAGTCATTCTCACACATTAGCATCTTAAATAATATTGTATTTGGATGATGTGTTTTGTTATCTATTTGTTATCTCGAAAAACCAAACTTAAGTTTCTCGACGTTTTTGTGTCATCTGCGCAGAGTGCGTTATAAACAAACCGTATACTAGTCTGTTGTCGTAAAACTTGGGATTCCAACAGTACAGATAGTATTTGTACATTTTTTATCTCTCGCATTTTTATTTCAATATTATAAATAATAATAATAGGAAAATGTTGTAAACATAACAAAATAAGAAATTAGATGAAGAAATAACCATTCGTATCCTGCTTAACAATGAGTATTACGACATTGGATATTTTACAACTGCGTGGGGGTGGAAAAGCAATCGGAACACCTCGGATAATTCACGAATCATCTCTCGGATGTATGTAGGTAGACGGATTATCTAGGCCATTTCCCTAAATGACAGACGTCAAAACAAAAATGGCAGCTCGGATGACAGCTCACTTTAGTACGGTGCCTGTAAAACTTCACTTTGTGGCTGCTTCAAATTTAAATCATCCTAGTTTAATTTACCCGGCGCAGCAAAGTCACAGCTGTCAAACGACGTCATTGTTTATGTTTTGTGCGAACTACATTTTAAGCACATCTTCCGACTTCCGGCGAACAAAACGATCGTGAGTTCTGTAAGTATTATTGCACCAGATACATCCGAGGGATGATTGTCCCGAGGACGGAATTACCCGAGGAGTTTCGATTGGGGGAAAAGCAATCGGAACACCTCAGATAATTCACGAATCATCTTTCGGATGTATGTAGGTTGTCGGATCACCTCGGCCATTTCAATAAATGGGACTGCATTTGTGACAGACGTCAAAACAAAGATGGCAGCTCGGATGACGGCTCACTACAGTATGGAGCCTGTAAGACTTCACTTTGTGGCGGCTTCAATTTTAGATCATCCAGGTTTAATTTACCCACCTCAGCAGACATGCAGCTGTCAAACGATGCCGTTGTTCATGTTTTGTGCGAACTACATTTGAGGCATATTCTTCTTCCGACGAACAAAACGATCGTGATTTCATTAAGTATCATTTCACCAGATACAGCCGAGGGATGATTGTCCCGAGGACGAAATTACTAAAGAAGTTCCGATTAGGGGAAAAAGCCTCGTTCTGAAAACACAAGCCAATGAGTGAACGCATGTCAAGGTGGTTACTAAATATACTGCTAAATATAGCACTCTCGGGTTTCCCAAGAAACTGTATCGACAAACGTCAATAGTTTGACCGAGTTTAACCATTATAAATATTATTATTTTTTACTTTTGATTCATTCATAGGCAGATTTTCGGCGAACTTTGTCCGATTTAGAACACGACCCGTTGGTCCAGCTAGCCTAGTACTTAGCTAGACCAGACCACCGATCTACTAGTGAATGTCGTTCGGTCGGACCTTAATGTCGAACCCTAAAACGTCCCCTCTGTCATTTATGTTTCTGATGAAATATTACAATATGGCCCTGTTTCCTTGATGTTTCTGATGAAATATTACAGTATGGCCCTGTGTTCTTGATGTTTCTGATGAACTATTACAGTACGACCCTGTGTCTTTAATGTTTCTGATGAAATTTTTCAGTATGGATCAGTGTCCTTAATGTTTCTGATGAAATATTACAGAATGGGTCTGGTTCATTGATGTTCATGATATTAATTATGGCCCTGTGCCATCGATGTTTCTGATAAATTATTACAGTAATGAGCAATGTCAATTTATGTTTTCTCATGAAATATATCAGCATTGGGCAGCGTCAGTTGATGTGTCTGGCTAGGAGCCTGTTGAGAAAGACCAAGATTCTTATTCTGGATGAAGCCACAGCCGCCGTGGATCTTGAGACGGACCAGCTGATACAGGGCACCATCAGCCAGGAGTTTGCAGATTGTACTGTCATTACTATAGCCCATCGTATCAATACTGTTTTAGACTATGACAGGTAAGACATTGTTTGCTCAGGAGAAAAGTTACAGAAACTGGATCAATCACATTAGTTTTAGTTTCTCCAAGGTAGACAACATATATTGGTATCATGTTAGGACAAATTCATCGGTTGAACTGTAAACTTTCAAGCTTTAATTACCAGACTTGATGCATATAAGTCTTTATATGCACTCATATTATCTTCCAGCTTTAAACAGTATATAAAATATTGTTGTTTAAATTTATTTATTATTTCATATCAGGATATGTGTAATTTTGACTTATTTTACTTGTGGACATCTTTGGTAGAGCCATTACTCGATTTAGGTCTGCCTTTATGAAATTGTACAAAACCTGCATACTGTATTCGGTTTGGGGCGCAAACGCATGACATTCTGCTCATTAATTGGGATTATACTAAATATATGATGTATATAGTTTGTTTCTTTTCGATCACATTTTGTGTTTATCTATGGCAGGATCCTTGTGCTTACTGAAGGACGAATCAAAGAGTTTGATACGCCCACATCCCTGCTAGCTGACCAATCATCTACCTTCTACTCAATGGCTAAAGATGTTGGCCTTGTATAATTACAACTTGACAAACATTGCCAACAGAGCATTGCTAGCTGGCGAATCATCTACCTTTCACTTCCGTGGCTAAAGATACTGGCATTGAACTTGACAGGCTCTCTACAATCAATCATATACATCCATCATCTACTGTATGGCTGAAAAAAAATGCTGTCCTTCTAGTAGACATTTCCAATACTTTGATAGCTGACTAATCACTTACTTTCTACTCACCAACATAAACACTGACATCCCAATGGCTAACCTTTATCTGCTGTATGGCTGAAGATGCTGGTCTTTAAGACATGCCAACTAACCAGCTAGCTGAACAATAATCTCCCATCCTTTCAGTGCCTAAAAAGGTTTAAGATATTATCCTTCAACTAGACATGCCCACTTCCTGCTAGTTGACCAGTTATCCACCTTCTTCCCCATAGCTAAAGCTATTGTCTTTCAGCTAAACACGCCCACTAAGTGCTAGTTGACCAATTATCTATCCTCTACTCTTAAGCTCAAAATATTGTGATTCAACAAGACACACCCACTACCTTCTAGCTATGTTTTATTTTAGTACAAAAAGACCAAACACTTTGTGTCCGACAATAGTGGAAGCTTGTAGTAGGTTATTAACATTTGTTGAAATGTAGCTTCAGGGCATTTAAAGGTAAAGAAAGAGTGTTGAACAGTGTATTATTATTGCTGACTTATCATTCCATCCATGGCAAAAGACGTTGGTCTTCAGCTAGACAAGTAATTACCTTCTACACTACTTAATTGGTTGAATGTGTATGGATACTACATTGAAACTAGGAAATTACCTAAAAGTGACTTACAAGTTGTTAATAATGTCAGGCTTATATGAAGAATACTTGGTCTCAGACAAAATGACCTACCTGAGAGAAGCTTCCAAATACCGAGGTTAAAGATGCTGACGCAGTGGAATTAAGATACAGATAGATAATGTTAAACAGCTTAAAAAGAGAGAATTGTATGAATGCTACAATTATCCTTGTAAGTGTAAATAATGGCTGAAGGCGTTGCATCAGTTTCAGCTATAGTAAGTAATTTGAAGCTCAACACCTTAGACTAGCATCAAATACTGAGCCAGTTTCAGACCTCCTTGCTTGAAGGCAATCAACCCTTTTATGACTCCAAACAATTTAGTATAAGCTGCTGTGTTTGAAACGAATTGCTAGGAATGGGATTTGTTGTTGTTATATGTGTTATTTCATGTCAGTTATACACTTTTTTAATGTTGTTTTTATGTTAAAGTATTGTTTTTGTTCTACTACACATATATACTTTATTTTCATCTTGGATCAATGTTGTGATGTTATTTAAATATTTACATATAACATGTATGCTAATAGCTATATGGTGCTGATTTTTATAAGTTATGTAATTTCCAACCACTTTCCTATCATGGTATATAATTCATAAATAGGAACATGCCAGTAGTCTGATGAGAATAAAATATACATTAAAATTTGGATATACACCAGAATGCAGTGCGCCCAGTTGGCAAAAGGACAGAATGTGGTGCTTAAATTGATTCCTTGGCGTGTTTTCTGTCGAAACTGCTTGAAAAGTCTCTTTGAAGAGAACAACCAACACAGCAACCACCTGCTTCCAGTCAATAACGCCATGCGATTTCCGATGGACCAAGGAAACAGATTTAATTGACATAAAACTGTCAGTTATAATATTATGGCTTATTATAATTAATGATGCCATATGTTAACATAATCAGGATGTCATGATGTGACAGGATGCCCTGACTGGTAATGCCTTTAACACTTGGGCCTCTCAAGGTTCGTGCGCAAATTAGTGTAAAATAGGGTTTTTTTGAACAATATGTGAAATGATGAGGTCCTTTTACTAGTCATTTTTGTATTGACGATGTTATATTGACCATGTGGAATTATGCCTTTTATATTTTCTATTGATGATCAAAAGAAATCTTATCTGATCAATAATTTTAAAAAAAGTTTTCAGTATATGCTGACTTTTTGATGTAGGATGTATTAGTGTTTGATTGTAAATGCATAATACATGTCTGCCGGACTTTGTATTTTTTAAATGCTAATTTCTATTATGATAAAATAAAATATTAGTAGGGAAGAATCTTTTATCTGTATTGCTTCATAGATCCAGAATGGGGGATGCACATAAAATTGTAACGTTGATTGTCTTCTTGTCCAACACTACAAATGTTAAACCGTGATATATATATTTGTAAAATTTGATTTCCTCAATCAAGATTGTCGTAAGTATTAGTGATTTAGAAATACATCGCACCGGTACATTGATTGTTGTTTTGGCAGTTTTCACCTATGTTTGCCAACGAAAACCCCAGAAAAACTTCTTGGTAGATCTACCGGCATAACCGATGTCCGCAAAGAATTAATTGTAAAAAATGCCCGGCAAGACGAGTTTAAATATTTTCCTTTGTTGCCATGCATGGAAAATTTGCCACAGTCTCTGGTGGCCATTTTTTTATACCGACTTTCATTATCTTACACGTTTTTCATTTTAATTTCCTTATAAAATCAAAGTTCGGGCAAAATCACTATTTCTTAATTCGTACACGTACGTGAAAACGACTGGTCTACAATGTGTGTAAATTCGCCCCTATTAATAGTTAGACAGTTTCTGTCCATACATACATAAGTCAAGTGCTCACAAAATATCATCAATCGGTTAAAGAAAAGGTCCTATCAAAACTGCCACAGATATTTAAATCTAACCCACTTCTAGACAAAAATGGTAAATGTGTCAAAAACACACAGACGAGACATAACATACAAAAAGAAAAATCAGCAGTTACCGCCTTGGACAGTGAGTCAACATGTAGCACGTGTTAGTTTGGGTAAATTAGGTCAATAGTAATCCACGTGCTTTCCATTTGCGCTGATGGATAGACTGGCTTAAGGTCAAAGACTTTACTTGGTTTACGAAATACACCACAGCGACAACATTATAGCCATTACATCATAATAACGCCGTCCAGCTCCTTGTGTGGAATTTCAGACACATGTCAATGTAGAACCAACGGCGCACCGCAGGTCCACTGGAAGACATTCTGCCATTAGGTTCCTCACATCCACCAACCGGGACTTGGAACCACGGGGTGGGAGGTTTAATAAGATTCTATACCCCCATCACTGGCGCCCCTGACCGACAGATTAGAAAGCATCCAATAAGCGCCATGTTTAAGTTAAGTTACACCCACATCAAATAGTCTTCAAGTTAAATGATCGCACGACTACTGTATATTGATACATTTCGAATGTTACTTCATGCTTCTTTTAGCACATAACAAGAGCTGTTGTTGGGTTCTTGTTTGGAGCAATTGGATAAATATAAAGTATAATGTTGATTTTAAAGGCGAATTAAAACAATTCACAAGTTATAAATATACAGTATCTCTACCACCCCCACGATGTTGGCTGTTGTATCGGTCTATATTTTAAGAATATTTTCTCTAGCGTCAACTGTCTCTTGTTTACATTGAGTGAGAATGTTAACTTTGCGTCATCGATCCAAGATGGACAGCAATGATTATATCAACCAAATAAGGAAAATATTTGTGGGAGTTTATTTGTACTAAGCCTTTTTCATCTTTTGTGTAATATCCTAAATGTTGGTTTCAAGTTAAGTTCTTACATTAATTCAAATACTGAGAGATATTATTGATGCATACGAAAGTTTAGTGTCGTGTGACTGATATGAGCAAAGTGGCGTGGATATGTTAATGTTCGACAGGGTGACATGACACTTTAAATATTTATTTTTAATGTTGCACTGGAATAATAGAGTTGACCTAGCTAACTCTCAATAAACCACTGCCAACCATTAAACTATCTTTACTACACAGTAAGATAACAAAAGATACTTACTTATTTTCTTAAAATTACTCCTTTTACTTAATAACTTACTTAATTTTTATTATTTCTTTAAGATGGTCAGAACAACCTTTAGTCCCATTATATAATTATTTTACCTCATGTTATGTTTGCATATTGAATTCACACGATGCGGTCAGTAATTTTAATACTACTATATGACAAAAAGGAAAGGCTCAGTATCATTATGGACGCGCGTAATAAAAAAAAGTCTTTAGTCTAATTCAAAAGGCGGTTATATTGTCAAAAAGTGTTAGTAACATCCGGATGGTAACAAAAGTCCTAGAGTATAGGCCTATCGATAGTGAAGCTCGTAGAAGCCGCAACAACTCGGTATTCCGAGGTAAACTGAAACAAGGCCCCGATGAGAATAGTCTAAATCTGGTCAAGGATCTCCTCACCAACAGTGCGGGTACGATATGAAGTCTGCATCTAGCGGGCTCACCGCCTTGGTCAACCGAACCGGGACACGGATCGCCCTAAAATAGCTTGTTTCTGAGACTTATAAGTAGCTGAATCCGTCATCTCATCTACATAAAAGCTTCAGAGAAACAACTTTGGCATTAGTCGCGACTATCCCTCTGAGATCGTTGACGCCCGATCCAAACTATGGGCTTAAAATGTAAACAAGAGATGCTATGTTAACAGTACTACTGAATACCGAAAGACACTTGTTTACCGAAAGATACTGAAAGAGACTTTGTTTACCGAAATACACTTAATACAATGTATTTAAAGCATCATTTGTTGTTGTAAGTAGTTGATGTGTTGAAATATAAGTATATGAAGTAAATGCCAAAGATTCGTTTTGTAATTTAATGTTTTTACAATTTTGCAGTACGAAGTCACGATGCGTATTGCCTTGTTGTCTGAGTTGTTTGCCTTTGTTCATCAAAGCGAGCTTTATGAAAACGATATAATGCACCTTGTAGTTTGTAACTTTTTTACTGCAAAACTATTGTACTGTTTAGCAAATAAATACTTAATAAAAATGAAATGAAACAGCTCTTTTGAATCTTTTTTTCAAATCCAAATTCACAAGATCAAGCATGGATGTAACAAAAGTAGTGAGCGGTGAGCTGTACGTAAGATCACATTTCAGTTGGTGAGATATATTTGACGCAGATTCAGAATGCCCATTTATATAATCTATTCTAAAATTGTCCGTACCGACAACAAATCCTCCACACTCTTCAAACTATCTGCATGTCTTACAAAACATATCAATGCTCCTTTCTTCAAAATCTAGACAAGTAATCTCATCTGTTTGACAAAATGATCTTATCTGCTTTGTTTTGTCATACAGTTTCTTTGAAGCATCCTTTCTCATTGGTTTCGTATGACAAGTTTACAAGCTCATTTACTCTCAGCACATAACATTTATGTGAAATGAGGTACAATGATAATGTTCAAGATACAATAGAATAGAATCGAACTAGGCTGTGTTGAGGTGAGGAAGCACAGTACAACAAATATTTCAAAGAACAACAACAATAGTAAGAAATGTGTTAGCCAGGCGGGTCTTTAACAGTTTCAAGCACTAAACGAAAGAACTTGCTTAATTTGTTCAGTTTCTTAAGGTCATTCTCACACATTAGCATCTTAAATAATATTGTATTTGGATGATGTGTTTTGTTATCTATTTGTTATCTCGAAAAACCAAACTTAAGTTTCTCGACGTTTTTGTGTCATCTGCGCAGAGTGCGTTATAAACAAACCGTATACTAGTCTGTTGTCGTAATACTTGGGATTCCAAAAGTACAGATAGTATTTGTACATTTTTTATCTCTCGCATTTTTATTTCAATATTATAAATAATAATAGGAAAATTCCGTAAACATTACAAAATAAGAAATTAGATGAAGAAATAACCATTCGTATCCTGATTAACAATGAGTATTACGACATTGGATATTTTACAAGTGCGTGGGGGTGGAAAAGCAATCGGAACACCTCGGATAATTCACGAATCATCTCTCGGATGTATGTAGGTAGACGGATTATCTAGGCCATTTCCCTAAATGACAGACGTCAAAACAAAAATGGCAGCTCGGATGACAGCTCACTTTAGTACGGTGCCTGTAAAACTTCACTTTGTGGCTGCTTCAAATTTAAATCATCCTAGTTTAATTTACCCGGCGCAGCAAAGTCACAGCTGTCAAACGACGTCATTGTTTATGTTTTGTGCGAACTACATTTTAAGCACATCTTCCGACTTCCGGCGAACAAAACGATCGTGAGTTCTGTAAGTATTATTGCACCAGATACATCCGAGGGATGATTGTCCCGAGGACGGAATTACCCGAGGAGTTTCGATTGGGGGAAAAGCAATCGGAACTCCTCGGATAATTCACGAATCATCTTTCGGATGTATGTAGGTTGTCGGATCACCTCGGCCATTTCAATAAATGAGACTGCATTTGTGACAGATGTCAAAACAAAGATGGCAGCTCGGATGACGGCTCACTACAGTATGGAGCCTGTAAGATTTTACTTTGTGGCGGCTTCAATTTTAGATCATCCAGGTTTAATTTACCCACCGCAGCAGACATGCAGCTGTCAAACGATGCCGATGTTCATGTTTTGTGCGAACTACATTTGAGGCATATTCTTCTTCCGACGAACAAAACGATCGTGATTTCATTAAGTATCATTTCACCAGATACAGCCGAGGGATGATTGTCCCGAGGACGAAATTACTAAAGAAGTTCCGATTAGGGGAAAAAGCCTCGTTCTGAAAACACAAGCCAATGATTGAACGCATGTCAAGGTGGTTACTAAATATACTGCTAAATATAGCACTCTCGGGTTTCCCAAGAAACTGTATCGACAAACGTCAATAGTTTGACCGAGTTTAACCATTATAAATATTATTATTTTTTACTTTTGATTCATTCATAGGCAGATTTTCGGCGAACTTTGTCCGATGTAGAACACGACCCGTTGGTCCAGCTAGCCTAGTACTTAGCTAGACCAGACCACCGATCTACTAGTGAATGTCGTTCGGTCGGGCCTTAATGTCGAACCCTAAAACGTCCCCTCTGTCATTTATGTTTCTGAAGAAATATCACAATATGGCCCTGTTTCCTTGATGTTTCTGATGACATATTAGAGTATGGCCCTGTGTTCTTGATGTTTCTGATGAACTATTACAGCACGACCCTGTGTCTTTAATGTTTCTGATGAATTTTTTCAGTATGGATCAGTGTCCTTAATGTTTCTGATGAAATATTACAGAATGGGCCTGGTTCATTGATGTTCATGATATTAATTATGGCCCTGTGCCATCGATGTTTCTGATAAATTATTACAGTAATGAGCAATGTCAATTTATGTTTTCTCATGAAATATATCAGCATTGGGCAGCGTCAGTTGATGTGTCTGGCTAGGAGCCTGTTGAGAAAGACCAAGATTCTTATTCTGGATGAAGCCACAGCCGCCGTGGATCTTGAGACGGACCAGCTGATACAGGGCACCATCAGCCAGGAGTTTGCAGATTGTACTGTCATTACTATAGCCCATCGTATCAATACTGTTTTAGACTATGACAGGTAAGACATTGTTTGCTGAGGAGAAAAGTTATAGAAACTGGATCAATCACATTAGTTTTAGTTTCTCCAAGGTAGACAACATATATTGGTATCATGTTAGGACAAATTCATCGGTTGAACTGTAAACTTTCAAGCTTTAATTACCAGACTTGATGCATATAAGTCTTTATATGCACTCGTATTATCTTCCAGCTTTAAACAGTATATAAAATATTGTTGTTTAAATTTATTTATTATTTCATATCAGGATATGTGTAATTTTGACTTATTTTACTTGTGGACATCTTTGGTAGAGCCATTACTCGATTTAGGTCTGCCTTTATGAAATTGTACAAAACCTGCATAGTGTATTCGGTTTGGGGCGCAAACGCATGACATTCTGCTCATTAATTGGGATTATACTAAATATATGATGTATATAGTTTGTTTCTTTTCGATCACATTTTGTGTTTATCTTTGGCAGGATCCTTGTGCTTACTGAAGGACGAATCAAAGAGTTTGATACGCCCACATCCCTGCTAGCTGACCAATCATCTACCTTCTACTCAATGGCTAAAGATGCTGGCCTTGTATAATTACAACTTGACAAACATTGCCAACAGAGCATTGCTAGCTGGCGAATCATCTACCTTTCACTTCCGTGGCTAAAGATACTGGCATTGAACTTGACAGGCTCTCTACAATCAATCATATACATCCATCATCTACTGTATGGCTGAAAAAATGCTGTCCTTCTAGTAGACATTTCCACTACTTTGATAGCTGACTAATCACTTACTTTCTACTCACCAACATAAACACTGACATCCCAATGGCTAACCTTTATCTGCTGTATGGCTGAAGATGCTGGTCTTTAAGACATGCCAACTAACCAGCTAGCTGAACAATAATCTCCCATCCTTTCAGTGCCTAAAAAGGTTTAAGATATTATCCTTCAACTAGACATGCCCACTTCCTGCTAGTTGACCAGTTATCCACCTTCTTCCCCATAGCTAAAGCTATTGTCTTTCAGCTAAACACGCCCACTAAGTGCTAGTTGACCAATTATCTATCCTCTACTCTTAAGCTCAAAATATTGTGATTCAACAAGACACACCCACTACCTTCTAGCTATGTTTTATTTTAGTACAAAAAGACCAAACACTTTGTGTCCGACAATAGTGGAAGCTTGTAGTAGGTTATTAACATTTGTTGAAATGTAGCTTCAGGGCATTTAAAGGTAAAGAAAGAGTGTTGAACAGTGTATTATTATTGCTGACTTATCATTCCATCCATGGCAAAAGACGTTGGTCTTCAGCTAGACAAGTAATTACCTTCTACACTACTTAATTGGTTGAATGTGTATGAATACTACATTGAAACTAGGAAATTACCTAAAAGTGACTTACAAGTTGTTAATAATGTCAGGCTTATATGAAGAATACTTGGTCTCAGACAAAATGACCTACCTGAGAGAAGCTTCCAAATACCGAGGTTAAAGATGCTGACGCAGTGGAATTAAGATACAGATAGATAATGTTAAACAGCTTAAAAAGAGAGAATTGTATGAATGCTACAATTATCCTTGTAAGTGTAAATAATGGCTGAAGGCGTTGCATCAGTTTCAGCTATAGTAAGTAATTTGAAGCTCAACACCCTAGACTAGCATCAAATACTGAGCCAGTTTCAGACCTCCTTGCTTGAAGGCAATCAACCCTTTTATGACTCCAAACAATTTAGTATAAGCTGCTGTGTTTGAAACGAATTGCTAGGAATGGGATTTGTTGTTGTTATATGTGTTATTTCATGTCAGTTATACACTTTTTTAATGTTGTTTTTATGTTAAAGTATTGTTTTTGTTCTAGTACACATATATACTTTATTTTCATCTTGGATCAATGTTGTGATGTTATTTAAATATTTACATATAACATGTATGCTAATAACTATATGGTACTGATTTTTATAAGTTATGTAATTTGCAACCACTTTCCTATCATGGTATATAATTCATAAATAGGAACATGCCAGTAGTCTGATGAGAATAAAATATACATTAAAATTTGGATATACACCAGAATGCAGTGCGCTCAGTTGGCAAAAGGACAGAATGTGGTGCTTAAATTGATTCCTTGGCGTGTTTTCTGTCCAAACTGCTTGAAAAGTCTCTTTGAAGAGAACAACCAACACAGCAACCACCTGCTTCCAGTCAATAACGCCATGCGATTTCCGATGGACCAAGGAAACAGCTTTTATTGACATAAAACTGTCAGTTATAATATTATAGCTTATTATAATTAATGATGCCATATGTTAACATAATCAGGATGTCATGATGTGACAGGATGCCCTGACTGGTAATGCCTTTAACACTTGGGCCTCTCAAGGTTCGTGCGCAAATTAGTGTAAAATAGGGTTTTTTGAACAATATGTGAAATGATGAGGTCCATTTACTAGTCATTTTTGTATTGACGATGTGATATTGACCATGTGGAATTATGCCTTTTATATTTTCTATTGATGATCAAAAGAAATCTTATCTGATCAATAATTTTAAAAGAAGTTTTCAGTATATGCTGACTTTTTGATGTATGATGTATTAGTGTTTGATTGTAAATGCATAATACATGTCTGCCGGACTTTGTATTTTTTAAATGCTAATTTCTGTTATGATAAAATAAAATATTAGTAGGGAAGAATATTTTATCTGTATTGCTTCATAGATCCAGAATGGGGGATGCACATAAAATTGTAACGTTGATTGTCTTCTTGTCCAACACTACAAATGTTAAACCATGATATATATATTTGTAAAATTGGATTTCCTCAATCAAGATTGTCTTAAGTATTAGTGTTTTAGAAATACATCGCAGTGGTAGATTGATTGTTGTTTTGGCAGTGTTCACCTATGTTTGCCAACGAAAACCCCAGACAAATTTCTTGGTAGATCTACCGGCATAACGGATGTCCGCAAAGCATTAATTGTAAAAAATGCCCGGCAAGACGAGTTTAAATATTTTCCTATGTTGCCATGCATGGAAAATTTGCCACAGTCTCTGGTGGCCATTTTTTTATACCAAAATTATTTTAACAATTTTATTTCAGGGCATTCCAAAGAATATCAATATTAAATATCAAGGTTCTAGCTCTTGTAGTTTCAGACAAAAAGATTTTTTTCTTTAGTTTTTTTCTATATATCCATATATAGAAAATGGCCACGCACCTGGAGGTCATGTTTTTTACGGATCAACATTTTTTGAACAACTTTTTCTTCCCCAATGCCTTTTGAAGATTTTGAAAAGGTATAGTTGAATTTGGCCGAGAGATTTCAGAGTAGGTGAGCTTAACCGTCATGGACTTCAAATGTTCGAATAATTAAAAATACAGCGAAATGTTCGCATTGTATGTGAATGTTCAAATGATCTTTAAAATATCTATGTAATTTTATTATTGTCATATGTTTGTTTCAAAACATCGTTAAGAGCGAAATGTTCGCATTGTATGTGAATGTTCAGATGATCTTTAATATTTCTATGTAATTTTATTATTGTCATATTATCTAAGACGTTTTTCTTTTTAATTTCCTTATAACATCAAAGTTCGGGCAAAATCACTTTTTCTTAATTTGTACACGTACGTGAAAACGACTGATCTACAATGTGTGTATATTCGCCCCTTTAAATAGTTGGACAGTTTCTGTCCATACATACATAAGTCAAAATACATAAGTTGCTCACAAAATACCATCAATCGGTTAAAGAAAAGGTCCTATCAAAACTGCCACAAATATTTAAATCTAACCCACTTCTAGACAAAGGCAAACATGGTTAATGTGACAAAAACACACAGACGAGACATAACATACAAAAAGAAAAATCATCAGTTACCGCCTTGGACAGTGAGTCAACATGTAGCATGTGTTATTTTGGGTAAATTAGGTCAATAGTAATCCACGTGCTTTCCATTTGCGCTGATGGATAGACTGGCTTAAGGTCAAAGACTTGACTTGGTTAACGAAATACACCACAGCGACAACATTATAGCCATTACATCATAATAGCGCCGTCCAGCTCCTTGTGTGGAATTTCAGACACATGTCAATGTAGAACCAACGGCGCACCGCAGGTCAACTGGAAGACATTCTGCCATTAGGTTCCTCACATCCACCAACCGGGACTTGGAACCACGGGGTGGGAGGTTTAATAAGAGTCTATACCCCCATCACTGGCGCCCCTGACCGACAGATTAGAAACCATCCAATAAGCGTCATGTTTAAGTTAAGTACCTACATCAAATAGTCTTCAAGTTAAATGATCACACGACTACTGTATATTGATATATTTCTAATGTAACTTCTTGCTTGTTTAGTACATAACAAGAGCTGTTGTTGGGTTCTTGTTTGGAGCAATTGGATAAATATAAAGTACTTATTATGTTGTTTTTAAAGGCGAATTACAACAATTCACAAGTTATAAATATACAGTACATCTACCACCCCCACGATGTTGGCGGTTTTATTGTATCGAGCTATATTTGAAGAATATTTTCTCTAGCGCCAACTGTCTCTTGTTTACATTGAGTGAGAATGATAACATTGCGTCATCGATCCAAGATGAACAGCAATGATTATATCTACCAAATAAGGAAAATATTTGTGGGAGTTTATTTGTACTAAGCCTTTTTCATCTTCTGTGTAATATCCTAAATGTTGGTTTCAAGTTAAGTACTTACATTAATTCAAATACTGAGAGATATTATTGATGCATACGAAAGTTTAGTGTCGTGTGACTGATATGAGCAAAGTGGCGTGGATATGTTAATGTTCGACAGGGTGACATCACACTTTAAATATTTATTTTTAATGTTGCACTGGAATAATAGAGTTGACCTAGCTAACTCTCAATAAACCACTGCCAACCATTAAACTATCTTTACTACACAGTAAGATAACAAAAGATACTTACTTACTTTCTTAAAATTACTCCTTTTACTTAATAACTAACTTAATTTTTTTATTATTCCTTTAAGATGGTCAGAACAACCTTAAGTCCCAGTATATAATTATTTTACCTCATGTAATGTTTGCATATTGAATTCACATAGACGATGCGGTCAGTAATTTTAATACTACTATATGACATAAAGGTAAGGTTAAGTATCATTATGAACGCACGTAATAGAAAGGGGTCTTTATGGATTTCCAAAGTCTAATTCAAAAGGCGGTTATAGTATCAAATAGTGTTAGTAACATCGGGATGGTAACAAAAGTCCTAGAGTATAGGCCTATCGATAGTGAAGCTCGTAGTAGGCGTAACAACTCGGTATTCCGATGTATACTGAAACAAGGCCCCAAAGAGAATAGTCTAAATCTGGTCAAGGATCTCCTCACCAACAGTTCGGGTACGATATGAAGTCTTCAATTAGCGGGCTCAACGCCTTGGTCTACCGAACCGGGACACGGATCGCCGTAAAATAGCTTGTTTCTGAGACTTATAAGTAGCTGAATCCGTCATCTCATCTACATAAAAGCTTCAGAGAAACAACTTTGGCATTAGTCGCGACTATCCCTCTGAGATCGTTGACGCCCGATCCAAACTATGTTTATTGTTCACGCAATTTATATAAAATATAAAAAACACAACAGCATTTTCCATAATAAGTATATTACAAAACGGGTTTATATTCAAACGTCTTGAATATAACAAAATAATGTTTAAATAAGAGAACTTAACTACAAAATGGGGTTTCCTCTTACAATAGTGCAATATTGACTTAGAAAATCAAATGACAAATATATATACCAGTAGATTCAGGAGATAAACGCAGATTTGTATGTTTGATTTTTAGATTATCTAAGGCTATGCAGTCAAACACAAGGAATTCCCTCATCAACCAGGCAAAATCTGAAACAAAACTTATCGAAACATACCATGTTGACGTTCCGGATAGGACGCTCAGCAGTCTGAACGGCCCACGCATTAAACATGCACCTACAAAAGTCCAATGCAATCCTGTTCTCTTTTCATGTTGTCATGACTGTATTGCATATATGAGTTTGACATCACTTTACAGAGCCTTCTATACAGAATCGGCTTATAGGTTCAGTTTAACTAAACTTTTTTGTTTACATATGTTTAGATGTCTGTATATACTTGTTTTTGTTTCTTTTACAAATATAACTAGATGTCTGCATTGACAGTCGGATATGACAATCAGTTGAATGGCCCTCGCATTAAATATGCACCGACATTAACATCAGATTCTCATTATGTGGTTATTATATGTATTCATTTTATAAAACCATGCTATCTCTCTGTGTGTGTGTGTGTGTGTGTGTGTGTGTGTGTGTGTGTGTGTGTGTGTGTGTGTGTGTGTGTGTGTGTGTGTGTGTGTGTGTGTGTTTGTGTGTGTGTGTGTGTGTGTGTGTGTGTGTGTATTGTCTTCTTCTTGAACTTAAATGTTGTTAATTGTACTTAATTGTTTTACAACATTGCATTGATATGTTTTTCAGAATGACTTCAGACAAAAAAAGGCATAAGTAATAGTATCTCATGTATACTATAATGCTTATGCATGTTGTGTTTATTGCTTTACACAATAAGTGTTTTACAATGTTCTAACTATACCGAACATATCATATTAACTATTAATGAAAACAGTAAAAAACAAAAAAATAACATGCACACAAATTTGTCTTTCTTTCTTTTTAACAACCATTAAACATTTGTATTAGTTAAAACAACCACAGTGTAAAAAACAGTCATGTTATCAATTAAATGGTATTTGTCATGTTTGTTTACTTCTCACTGCATTTGTAAAATGTCTTATAACTATCAAAAGCTTATTTCTATTACAATGAATCTTTGGCATTTAAAACATATACTTTTATTTCAACATATTTACTCAATAAAACTGCAAATTATGCTTTAATGTCAATTTATTAAGTGTATTTCGGCAATCAAAGTCTCTTTCGGTAAACAAGTGTCTTTCGGTATTCAGTAGGACCCCTATGTTAAAGGTGGTATCCGACAATTTGTCTATATCAAATACATGTAATGATATATTACCCCTGGTTTTGGGAATATGCAGTATATAGGCATAATTACAGCAAAAATTCATACTTTAGTCTAAGTAAAGACAATCTTCAACACTACCTATATTGGTATACAGTACAAAATGGAAAAAAGCATACTTAATGTTCATTCTTCCCAAATATATAAATAAGCATGATAGAGGTGTCTACTAAAAATAGATATCAACGTCAGAGCGAACGTTATCCCATAACTAATCTAAAAATAGTTATCTCTGCAGCATGTATCATGCGTGATCTAATACGAGAGAGACATGCGATTATAAATACCATTTCCCACTCCAGCTACCATTTCAAGGGGCCTTTAAGTAATTTTGAAGAGCCTTTTATTATTTACTTTCATTGGTATGACAGTTGCACTTCGTCTGGAATAAGACGAACTTTCCCAGATTTCCTGATTTATTCTTATTTTTTTTTACTGTAAATTAAAACAGATTATCACTGTCTTTGAATAAGGTGATTTTCTGAGTTCTTAAAAATAAATAAAGCACATACTTACGTTAAAACAGCACGAAAATCCGCTTATAAATACTATAGTAGTCTGGATTAACTGCCCTTTGTCTAAACAAAGGGTCAGGCACAAACGAAATAATGGCGACGCCGATAGAAACGGTAAGTTTACGAGCTAATACCAAAAGGTAGTTCATTGTGATAGTATTGATTTTCTGGTCAATATCAATGTTGTAGTTTTCATTCGTGTAAAGAGTTGTTAAGGAGCTATTACTTATGATGAGATTTTACATTCCTTACAAGTTGAATATTTTTCGGACAAATTTACATATTGTGTAATTTCGGACAATATTTATTTAATTGATAAATATTAAGTTAAAAAAAAAACTTAAGTGAAAATTTCATTTCACCATATTTCCTTCATTAAGTAATTTATATTGAAAATCATTACATTTGTGTGAAATGCATTCATAAAACATTTCTTTTATTATCGCCATTTTCACTATATTTGTCCATTTTTTAAACTTGATCATGTTATACAGTCCTATAGAAGTTATTAGTAATAGCAGCAAAAAATATTTTTATGCAGCTAGGATGTTGTTTTAGCTGAAAAATGGTATGCAACATGACAATATGCACTGTGTGGTGTATAGTATTAATTTGAAGAGCTGAAAATTATGGTTTTTCCGCATTATGTTGTATCATTTAAAAATTACTAATTTTGCATGAACAATTAATACTCATTGGTTATATTTCACTATAAACATTTCTTTCTTGTTTTATAAGCTTTTTGTTTCATCAATTTTTAAGAAAAAAATAAAAAATGACAGGGGTTTGTATACAAGTAGAGTTTGTTATACATTTTGACAATTTCTTTTAAACCGAAATTAAGAAGCCAATGAATTGAAAAAGAAATTAGTATTAAAATGATTTGCAGTTTATTTTTCAAGATTTATATGTATTTAACACAAAAACATACCTAACTTTGAACTAGTTTTTGTGTGCAATGTTTTTAATTATGTCATTCCTGCACACCTGCAAAGGGTAATATTTTGTAGTGTCCGCAACAGAGCTTCACACATTACAAAAACAGGAGATACAAAGTTTACTTTGCTGTTATATAAATTGCCTTGAGCACATGTTTCTACAATCCAAGCGCTTTCACCAAATGCCTTAAGGTTTTTTCGCATTTAAAGAAAAGCTTTGTCTGCAACGGTGTAGTGTCCGCAACACAAATATTAATATGCTTTTAAATAAGGCATTTTTCATGTTCTCAAAGTTGTTTTTGCTAATAAATGTTTGGTTTGATTGCAGTTATATAAAAAAGTGAAATAAATATTATTGTCTAGTCTGATTTTCTGTCAAACAGGACATAACAGTGAAATTAATGTACTTCTAACATGGGCCAATCAGGATATTCAATGTATTTTAACATATATAATGTATATACCAATTGAATGATGAAAAACAGTCCAGGTAACTTAAAAGAAATAAAAAAGATGTGACTTATCTGAGACCAGAAAAAGGGTTTACACATTTATTTTTTTTTAATTATGTGTTGCGGACACTACAAGATGTTTTTCATCCTTCATGTACCAATAATAGGTCTAATTGTTGAAGAACTGATGAAATAATACTTCTATTTTAAAAAGCTTCATCTCAAAAAGCTTAATTGATACCAATTGCAGTCAGGATCAAACACCATTTTTTGCATTTATCATCTTAATCACATCAATATAAGTTGGTCATTCAAAGGGAGTACTGTTGTAAGAATTCTTAAAAAATCTGGGCTTACCAGTATGTTGATTTCTCTTTTGTTTTTGCCAGACAACTGAACTATTTAGATATGCAAATTAATAAATCGATAGACTATTTACATGAAACATGCATCTAATGATATTACATTATCTAATGAAAAATACGAAGTTAAAATTAAGCCCAAATGTCAGTTAATGTGTAACATAATACTAATATGGCAACTTATATTAACACGAAGTCTGGTCAGTATAATTATTATTTATGTACAGTGAGTTAGTTCTTCTATGCACTGGGAACTGAAGCAAACATTTATGCATGATAATTCTAAATAAAACTACGGTATATGATTATCTAAAACATAAGCAAGTTAACTGCCATCCCTTGTCATCACCAGCAATGTCATTTGAAATGTTTTAAAATATTACTGTGTGCATGTATACTCAACTCACAGGAAAATTCTTTTAATGTCTTTTTTTTTGGTGTTATTTCTTTAAGATCTGATTAATGGAATTTGCAGTTTTAAATAATGATTTAAGAGAAAAGAGTAGGTCATTTACACAACTAGTGTGACACTTGCCAAATTTTTCCTTTGAAGGTGACAAAAATTATAACAAGAAATGCTATTATAAAATGAAATACTGGTAATGTTTCTGTAAGAAAAGTCGTCAGGAAGCATGAAGTCCAAACAAATGAGTGCAAAACACTTACTTAATTTGACTTAGCATTTGCATATTCATTGTTATTATTTGCTATCAATTTTTAAGTGTTTTTATATAAATTAACAACATTAAAACACACAATTTTATCTTCAGTACTGTAGGAAAACTATTTTTTAAAGTTTGCATTGATTTAAGACAACAAATCTAAAGTTTCTACAACATTTAAGACTCCTTATTTTTTATGTTTACTTATTTGTTAGTTTGTATGTTCTACTCTTAAGTGTTTGCATTTTGGTATTGTAAAGATTCTATTAAAATTATTCTATCAACACAAAAAGGAGGAGCATGTGTCTAGGTGGATCAAACAGTAAGAATAACAGTACATATTGTGCAATTCTTAGAATGCCCTAATTTTGAAATAGTGCTCTTTCATACACATGGTAAATGATGAAATATTTAAGTAAGTTAATAAAATGACATAACAAGCATCCCACAATAACTGTATAAGCACAATATCTTTGATTATATTGTAACATTTACATTTAAGATAATAAGTATATGTAGTGTCCGCATGGCAATGTAATACTTTCTCAATAAACATAACTAAACACATTCGTATTGATCACAATGCAAAACAAAATCATTTTATAATCATTTTACAAGAGAACTTATGATTACATATCCGAAATATCACAATCTTCGTATTTGTCCGAAAAGTACTCAACTTAATGAAATTTAAAAAAAAATAACATACGGAAATGCTCCACAAAAAGAAACCTTATCTTTAAGAATTTTATATATACATATCGATTAAAAATTGAACAATATCCCGATGAACTACTTTTGAAAATATTTGGTTAACTTACAGCTATCATTGCGTCGGCCATTGTTTCGTCAATGCCAGACTTCTATTATGTTTACAATAGAAGCTGGGAACCAGACTAATACTATAGTAGCCTTTTGTTTTCAATCCTCGTATGACGTCATATCCGGTCGCGGGACGCAACTCTTGTTTGACTTAGGGCGAGTAACTGAAAGGGCCAGAGTCAAGAACTCAAGACTCACAGTCCACATTGGCTACCCAGCCAAGCTTGTTGTAAACGGCCAGGTGGTTTGTGATGAGTTCCAAGCTTGGGGCAGGTACCACAGTCTATAAGTTATCCGGGAGGAACAACCTATCACTCTCTCAAACAGATTCGAGGCCATAATGGAGCCAGAACAGTCTGATAGTGATAAAGGGTTGGCAACATCATCCAAATCGGAATCTTACAGCACAAAACTGCAAGTATCTCGTGTGACTTAACAGAAGGTGCAAACTGTTATGATGACTATTACAGAATGATACATGACATGGATAAGCACCGTAGACGAAATTCCAGTCCATTTAGAAGAGTAGTCAACAATGGTGAAGATGAACCAACCCCTCGTGAATTCAGTTTTACAATCACTTTAATGTAGGACACTGAGGGGTGCTTCTAGTGATGACAATTCCTCTACTACTAACCGTCAATCGAAATCCGTCAGTGCAAACAGTGTTTACTCCAGTGTAGATAGTCCTTCTACCCCTGAAAATCAAATAAAAGACATAACATGTGGTGTTTTCAATGTGTGTAGACACACAAGAATGTCCAAATACCCAAGCTCCATAAACACTATTACAAAATATTATTTGTTTGTTGTTGTTTTTTTGTTGTTGTTGATTTTGTTATATAAACTAAGTGATAAGATCAATATTTACAACTACACATTTTTAGTAAACTTTGACAACAAAAGATACAAATCTGATGGTTTGTATGTTTTTTTAAAAAATGAATTATCCGAACACATAGAAGTCATACATAGTGACTCAATGTATGTCCTCCGGGTAAAACTGTGTAAAACTGTGTAAATCAGCAAAATGTTTTGAGAATGATATTGAGCAACATTTAGTAACATTTAGCACATATCACCTTTTAACTCACGCTTCTTTAAGAATGATGATTTGTTTTATCTTCGGTCAAGATATAGTCAATATGCACAACAAATACAACTCATTATTCATGTTGGGTGATTGAAATATTCATACAGCCGAGCTTGCAGATTATACAGACTGTGATGACTTTATATCCGATATTGTAGACTGTGCTGATGAAACCAAAGATCTATCCTTTTTGCAAAAAATCAAGAAAGCTATACAGTAAAGCATGTAAAAGATACAGCAAAAATCCCTCTACAGATAATAGAAATGAAATGGAGAGACTTAGCAAAAATTACAACAATAAAAAACAATAAACAAATGCATAAATAGATATCACAATGATAACACAGAAAAATTAACACCCATTAAATCAAAAACGCCCAGTTAGTCCCGGAAAATTCTCAACAGAGACAATAAAAAGCAGCATGTGGAAATCCCAAAGATTGAAGCACCTTATTAACACTTTAAACAAGCAAACAACAATGATTAACACCCTTAAAGTGATACAGAAATATGTGATGATACAAACATTAATACAGATAAAGTCTTATTAAACAAAAGATATTCAGCGGACGAAATACTTATATGAATAAAACTCCAAAAGAATGTATGAAATATTCCGCTCCTAATATGTTGCTTCTCTATGTTTCTTTTTAACTTTATTTTTGACACTGGAATCATACCCTCAAATTAATCCAAATGAATAATAATACCAGTTTTAAAAAAACAAAGGGAGTAAACGGGACCCCTCAAACTATAGGCCTGTATCCTTACTTAGCTGTATGAGTAATTTATTAAAAACAACACTTAATAGATTGTGTAACTTCCTCACCACTAATAATCTGCTCCAGGAAAATCATTCTGGTTTCAGACAAAAATATTCCACTTTAGATCTTATTTTACGCTAAAATCACTTTCAGACCTAAAATATTTACACTAAAAAAATATAGTGTATATTTCTTGATTTCTCTTGCGCCTTCGATTCCGTTTGGCGTGTAGTTTTATGGAAGAAGCTTTGAGGGTAAATTTTAATGGCAAATTTCTCAACATCATTATAAGCATGTACAAAAACATGAAATGCACTGTTTACGATAGTGCCAAAGACATCCACTGAATCATGTCCATGTAACTGTGGTGTTCGTCAAGGTGATAATCTCTTACCGACCATGTTCGCAATGTACCTCAATGATTTAGAAAATTTAAATGCAAAAGGCCACAACGGTATAAAATTAGAAAGATGGAATGACCAAACACATTGACTAAAAATACTGACGACCTCCAACTAAGCATGAAATAAGCAGTATTATTTGGCACCAGACAAACAAGAAACATACTTTTTAAAATAGAAAATACAAACAAACAAAAATAGTGGGCACATATAAATATCTTGGCACTGTTTTACTCAAAATCGGGAAGATTTCCATTTGTGAGAAAACATACTTGATCCCAAGCAAATAAAGCAAGTCACCTTTTGTATAAAAGAATCTACAACTTTCACCTACCTTTTAATTTAGTCATTGGACTGTTTGATAAAACCATTCTCCATATAACCACATCTTCTCCAGAGATCTGAGGCTATGAAGACCTTTCTGGCATTGAAATAAATCACAATGACTTCCATCTTTACGCTTATAAAAAGTGTCATATTGTATATGTTATTTGGTGATACTGGAAGAATCCCTCTTGAAATAACAATCAAAACAATTACGCTCTCTTTTTGGTTACATCTAATAAAACCACGATAATATTTCTTATAAAATATATAACTAAATGAAGATTTCCCTAACTTCCAACCAAAATGGCTTAACAGTATAAAAGCATAATTATTGACAAATAACCCTATGAACCAGCTTACTTTAAAAACCCACAATTCTAAAAGTGTTTGTTTTAGAAAAAAATGGCACAAACTGTCGGATACCATCTTTAAGCGCCAGATTTATATATCAGCCTCCAAACGGAACTATGCAATTATTTACATTAACCGGGCCCATCCTTTACAAAACAACAACATAAAGTCTCCATTAACATAAGCAACCAGCACGTTAAAGCAGTGAAACAACAACAACAACAAAAGATTACATTATTTTATTACTTAAGTGTTAATGTAATGGTGAGTTAGTGTGTGTGTTTGTGTGTGTGTTTTCTCTTAATCTATGTTACCTGTACGAAAAAGTAAGAAAACAACAACAACCACAATTACTTTACAGTTCATGCAAAACAATCACCATTTTCATCGTAAATGCTCGTTTATTAACATAAAAACGTTTGAACGCAATAAATAGCACTTAATATCAACAAAGCGATACTTTACAACACTGCATTAAGACTGGACAAAAAGATGTGCTGTTATATTTCTATTTTTTTCCAACCGCAGTTTCCGAAAACAAACTAATTGGAAGGACGTTTGTCCAATGTTACTGCTAGACTGAGGCAATTGCTGCCAAGATGTCTTCTGGAAGTTTCAGACTGAGTCATCATCATCATCATCATCATCATCATCATCATCATCATCATCATCATCATCATCATTCTCTTTGTTGTTACTTTGCGTCATGTCCAGGATGAGGAAAATAAAGACATTTAAAATGGTGATGCATCTACACTACAAGATAAGTGAACGCTGATGGACATGAAGTTGTTCATAGTGTTTTGCATATTTAATGTCAGCGGGGTAATGGGTAGTACGGATGCTGGTCTGTCAGAAAACGTTAACGCCATGTCGTTAGTCAGATCTCCAGATCGTCCGAAAAGAGACCAAAAACGGTCATCGTCGCCATGGTTACCGAAAGACGTTTCTCTTCTATTGTCTCTATCATGATCGTCGTCTGTTGATAAAGAACTCTGGATCATATATGTTTTCAATAACATGACCCTTGATCCAGAGTTCTTTATCAACAACTAATTATTTACTCATACATTGAATTTCCTACTTATCTATATAAATGAATTATAAGAAAGAGATTCAGATGTGTGACCCCCGAGGCGCTAAAGAGTGAATGTCTTAAAAAAAACACAGCTGATTGCAATTTGAGTGGGGGAGGGAGTCATGGTTGAACATTTTCCGTCATATCATCCGAACTTTCTTACGCATCTTCATGGCCACCTGTATATTTTCAACTATATCTTCAGCTACATTATGTGCAGCTTCTATACTGTCTTCTAACATATCATTAACGCCTTAATAAAATTAATAAAGGGTGGCATCAATGCCAATCTCAGAAATTGACTCGCTGTTCACAGTAAACCGTTGTAAATATTCGTTGGAACCCGACAAGTCACGGAAATTGACGATGTTTTCCGAGTGAATAAAACTGCGTTTGTATCGAAATGGTGGCATCAAGGCCAATCTCAGAAACGGACGCGCTGTTCAGACTAAACAGATGTAACGGCATTTGTAAATATTTGGTGGAACCCGACCATTCACAGGAATTGACGATATGTTCCGAGTGAACCAATTATAGGAATTGTGATCGTACGAGTTAAGGCCGAGGTGTTTCCACTGAACGGTGATAAAGACATTCGTAATTACTCGATGGAATCCGGAAGAGTCACGGAAATGTACAAATACTTCAATGTAAACAAATAATAAATTCTGATTCGTATCAACTATGGTGTATTTGGATATGTCACGGGAATGTACGACTTGTAACGAGGGATTTACAAGCGGACTTCCCCTTATGTCCAAGAATGACATTTGATATTTCTCACCAATTGGTTGGTGTCCCGTGCTATTTAACGGGCATACTTATATTGCCTAAATGCACATAGCAACTTAGGTATTGTACAACCCCTCGAAAGGTCTTAGGCTGTACTTATCGCTGTCATTTATTTAATCCGACTTGCTGTCATAAACGGAGCTGGAAAGTAAAATGGAGAAAATTCTATGCGTAAGGTGAGCTTCTTTTGTTTACTTTATTATAATATTATATATGTATTATATCGGTTCTCTCTTTTCTTGGTGTGAAACATATGGTTAAATTAACAACACGTTCTATTGTTAAATAGATCAGTTTATGTTGTGATTAAATGGCTAAATGTTGATGTCGACTACAGCAGGGCATCTGACTTATAGGTGATGACATAACTTGAGCATTTCGATTAGGATTGGCATTCAGATTCCATACTGTTGTTTCGTCTTGTTATTTTCGTTGCTGTTGCTGCTGCCATCGTGTCTGTTATCTGTTTGTCATGAACAATTATAAACTGTAATCATGGCTGTTTGTTATTTTGTTGCCGTTTGAGTGTTTTATTTGTTGTGGTGATCATGATGTTTTTTGGGCGCTGTTTCAACGCGATAATGCTTATCGGTTTCTGTTGATGTTACGGACGTTTAAGTACTCGGGCGGGTAGTCTGTGGTTTTTTATGCAGAAAACTTGCATTTTTTGGCATTACTGCCAATTATTTCTATGTACAATTATTATGTTATTGCTTTTTCACAGTTTGCTTGTATTGTTTTCCAATTGAAAAGATGTATAGATGTATTGATTGAAACTCGATCTTCATAAGGGCATCAGATGTAGCAATCCATGATGGTTTATCTTTCATGATAGAAAAAAAATCACTTTCTTTTTTTCTTTCATTTTTTCTCTCTTTTATGGTATGTACAATTTTCATTAACATGCTAACGTTTAATAGATTAAGACGTAAACATCTCGATCACATTGTACTATGTTCTTTTCTCATAACTTATAACCCTCCGTGGTCCAATGGTTAAGTTGTTCAAATCCGGATAAAAAGGTCGTGAGTATGAATACCGGAATGACCACGAGGTGATTTTTTTCTCGACCAGAACTGTTTACTGCACTTTGCTTTCTGTACTTTCTTCATGAGTACGTTGTTTGTTTGTTGTTGTGTTGTTGTTTTTTTCTAAGGGAGTGAGCAGTCAAGAATGACTGATATGATTTGAAAAAAATCTCAATCGAATACAAACACGTGTACCAATTATACATTGGTCGAGGACGCGTAGTGGTGATGGTGTTATCATGTGAGTCTAATGTTGGAGTGCTTTGGTTTGTGTTTACCTTGACTACACTGAACCCTACACCAAGCCACCACCCCCGCACCCCCGCACCCCCCCCCCCCCCCCCCCCCCCCCTCACACACACACTCAATAAACATTTACAATGTGTTGAAGTGCTTCTTAATGACAAACAAACGGTCACAATGATGTATTTCAAACATGATGGGGTGTTTATAGTATAGCACAGTGTACACACTTCCACTTTGGCGGTTTCTTAGCTGATCTACCGTTTAAATACTGTTGAACTTAGAATGTTAAGATCAACAAGAAAAAGATCTTATACGACGTAGATGAGGCTTTCAAACGTGCAGAATGCTTGCAGCTATGGCGTATATTGACCAAAACTAAAACACAAATATATTGGTCCGTTATTGTTAAGGAAAATGTGTTTGTACGAACCAAGATACCAAAAGTGTATTAATTTTCTTGCAAATATAATATTTACACTGCAAAAATACAGCTCAAATATTCTTGTAATGTGTTCACTTTTGTAAATAATAAAATGCGCGATGTATATAACACAAAATAAACTTTGCCAATATATGTTGGATATTTTTAATGGCAGTTTAATGTAAATTGTTAGTTTCTTGTTTCGATGAGTATAGAAATGCAATGGTTGATTTTCGACCACTGGTTAATTAGTTGATTTCTACCAGTGCAGCGTGTTTCTTGTTCAGATAAGTATACTGATGCAATTGTTAATTTCTACCAATGGTAAATTTCTACCAATAAAGCGTGTTTCTTGTTTAGATGAGTATACTGATGTATTGACCAATTTTTACCTATGGTTAATATCTACCTATGGTTAATTTCAACCAATTGCTAAATTTCTACAATTGTGATGTGTTTCTTGTTTAGATGAGTATACTGATGCAATGGTTAATTTTCTACTGATGGTTAATTTCTACCAATTGTTCATTTCTACCGATGATTAATTTATACCATTGTGGTGTGTTTCTTGTTTCGATAAATATACTGATGCAATGATTAATTTTGACTAGTGGTTAATTTCTACCAATGTAGCATGTTTCTGGTTTCGATGAATATACTGATGCAATGATTAATTTTGACTAGTGGTTAATTTCTACCAATAGAGCATGTTTCTGATTTAGATGAGTATACTGATACAATGATTAATTTATAATAATGATTAACTTCAACCAATGCGGTGTGTTTCTTGTTTAGATGAGTATACCGATGCAATGATTAATTTCTACGAATGGTTAATTTCTACCAATACAGTACGTTTCTGATTTAGATGAGTATGCTTATCCAGTGATTAAGTTCTACCAATGCAGCGTGTTTCTTGTTTAGATGAGTATACCGATGCAATGATTAATTTTTATCAGTGGTTAATTTCTACAAACGGTTAATTTCTACCAATACAGTACGTTTCTGATTTAGATGAGTATGCTTATCCAGTGATTAAGTTCTACCAATGCAGCGTGTTTCTTGTTTAGATGAGTATACTGATGCAATGATTAATTTCTACGAATGGTTAATTTCTACCAATACAGTGCGTTTCTGGTTTAGATGAGTATAGTTATCCAATGATTTATTTCTACTAATGCAGCGTGTTTCTTGTTTAGATGATAATACTTATGCCATGGGTTCAGTCTGGGCACCTCATAAGTGCCCCTGTGCTATAATGATAGAAAGGTCGCTGCACAGTATTGGCAAAAAAATGTCGGCAAATCCCATTGTAAATCCGTCAGAGTGTCAAATATCAGTAAATTGGACAACAGTGGTGCATGTAAGTCTAACACAATTCCTTTATACTGATCTGATAAGTTCGAGCTTCAGATAGTCCCATGTTATGTCATCGACAATGATAAAACAGTTTAAGGCAGCCATCTTTGTGGGCAGAAGCTAATGCAGGCCGAAATCTTGAAATATGTGCTGTATTAAAGTCACCAGTGTGTTGTTATTTTTCAGTCTATTTTACTGAATTTTGTATCAATGTAACAGCTTTTATAAAGTATTTTAAATATCGAAACTATATTTTGATAGTTAAAAAGGTTAAAGAAATGCAACCGAAAATGATACACTGTTCATTTTGTTTTAAGTATGAGCCAATAGTTTTTTTTCTGTGTATAAATTCTGTGTGCATTTATCAATTGTAAGAATATTGTATTCTAAAAATATGAATTTCAAGAGCTTTCCAGTGGTGTATAGCTTTTAATTTTCAGACCACAAATGAAGAAATTATAAGAAAATAAAATTTACCCCTTCATACAATTCATATGAAAATCCCTTGAAGTTACCATTAAAGATGGCTGCCAAGATTTTTACTGATGTGGAAACTATCTGTTGTTCATATACACATTGTCATTAATTAATTGACGTTTTATATGGATTTTTACAGTCCATATTTAGATGTGAACATTTTTAACATCTCCCTCATACAAAAAGTGAAAAACTTTGACAATTAGTGGATTTTTTTTTTAAATAATTATTTTGGGCCAAATCGTAGAACATGACCTTTAAGCGTATAAAGATGCAGGAAATAATGCTGCAACTGACATGTTGGTATATTTCTCGCTGTATCTTATTCAAGTTTTGGAGTGCAGGTACTCAAGCGTCGCATTTGTAAATAATTTAATGTAAGTTTAAACAGTCCATTTATGCATAAACTTGCGTCTTTCAATATCAATATCCTGTTATAAACTTGTTGCATGTTTGCCATTTTATGTATCTCATGAAGCAGGGATGGATACAGTGAGGGTGGATGGGGGATGGGGACACCACCCCACCCCACCCCCACCCAACCCACAACACACACACACACACACACACGCACAAACACATACATACACACACACACACACACACCAACCAGGTAAAAGAGTAGAGTTGTTAAAACACATACATGTAAAAATACTGTTATTTTTGCCTGTTGACTGCTTAGTTTGAAGTAAGAGTCCCTTAATGACGGGAGAGAGGAGAGACTAGAGGAGGGAAGGCGAGGAAGGGGAAGGGGCGGGAGGGCACACAGGAGCCACACACCACCACACACACACAGCACACCACTACCCACACACACACACACTACACCTAAGACACACAGCACACAGAATAGAACCAACAAACAACAACAACACCACAAAAAACCACAACAATCTAACCAAACACACACACACAAAACCAACAGCACACACACACAAAACACACACAGACACACACACACAGATCAAAAAACCAACAACTAACGCACACACAAAACAACAACAACACACACACAAAAGAACAAACATCACACAGAAAACCACATCACACACACACAAACAACACACACACAAAACACACACACACACAAGACACACCAACACAGATCAAAACACGAACTATAACAAACACAACAGAACACAACAACCAACACACACACACACACAAAACAAACACCACACACACACAAACACACACAACACAAAACAACACACACACAAACACACACACAACAGACACCACACACACATACAAACAACAACAACAACACACACACAAAACAACAACAACACACACACACACACACAAACAACACACACACACACACAAACACACACACACACACACAAACAACACACACACACAAACAACACACACACACAAACACACACACACACAAACACACACACACACATACACACACACACACAAACAACACACACACACAAACACACACACACACACACACACACACACACATACAAACAACAACAACAACACACACAAACACAACAACACACACACACACACACACAAACAACACACACACACACAAACACACACACACATACACACACACACACATACAAACAACAACAACAACACACACACAAAACAACAACAACACACACACACACACAAACAACACACACACCACACAACAACACACACACACACAACAACACACACACACACACCAACATTTTCTGGATCCGCCCCTGCCATGCAGAGATTTTTTTCCTTGGTATAAATGGCTCTAACTAAATGTCAGATAATAACAGAAATGTTAAATTTTAGAATCGGACAAATAACCAAAGAAAAATAGCCTCCCTAAAATAAATAAATTGAAATCCCCTTAAGCACAAACTGTTTGAAGTGTAAATCAATATTTGTAATTTGAAATATAATCAGTATTTGCTTAATCCATGCATATTGATGACTCTTTATTTAATGTACTTTGAGTTTGGGTGGTTATTTGAAAAGGCAAATCAACTGCGTTCGGTGATTTACGTATTCAAATCAGATTTTCCGAAGAATGAAAAAATATGTTTCGAAATTCATCGGAATTGCTCGTCATTGTTATCTACTGAGCATTGATTGGGGGCTGGGGATTGGAGGGGGGGGATATACCTTCAGTAAATGGTCCTGTTGAGTTAAAACTTTAAACATATGCTGTGAAAATAGCTCTGACTTTACCAGGCGCTTGTCTGCCATTACGCACTTTACGCACGTGCGTAACCTCCGTTCGAAAAATTGAAAATCTAAAAGTAACAAAAACACTAAGAAAGTCAATGCCTAACACGGGTTAGACGTGGTGTATTTTATTTCCTAAGTCTATATTTTATAAAATCTTATAAACATCAATCGAGTTGAATATCGCGTTTTAAAGATGTATTTTTCAGTCAATAACAGGAAAAACTAAAGTATTTCGTTTTCTTTTTTCTTCTTAAATTTTGGGGCAAAAAGGCACTAAAATGCCACTGAGACAATGTAAAAAAATCCGGGGGGTATGTCCCCAGACTCCCCACCACACACACGCGCACGCACGCACGCACACACACACACACACACACACACACACACACTTATAATAATTGTGCGTTACTGGAAAAACGGCCCAGATACGCGCATGGACTTTACGGATTACGAAAGATTATACATTTGCGCGCCTTGTTGGCGAATGTGATCCAGAAACGACGGCAATATGTCTCGATTTTTATCTCAGGACAGGTTCCACAAAATAGACGACAATGTATCTTGTCCTAAGACAAAAATCCAGACATGTTGAGTCGAAACTGCGAACAAATACACACGTAATTGGATAGCTGTATGTCTTACCTCTCACTATTAACCGTTTATATTTCAAATCTTAAATATGAATTTAAAGATTGTCATCTTTTCATTATAAATATCTACCTGGAAGTTTGTAAGCTCGACATTTTCATGTTGAAATATTCATAGTGACATTGTATTCTGAACAAATGCAAATTAACCAAGCCACATTTCAAATTTTGCACTCCATTGTCTGCATGTGCATGCACGCTTTGGCACAGTTACATTGTTGCACGTTTTATGCCATATTTGAAGCTCCGTTCATTTGCAGGCTAAAAAATCTTCGATTGTAATAGTAAAGAATCGTGCAAATATAGCAAAAATATGGGGAAAACAGAGATTAATTGACTGTACAAATGATTTAAGCTCGTGCTTTTGATGTTTATGCACTTTATATTTTTTAATGTAATGTTGTTCATATAATAAGCAGTACCTGAATGTAAGAAAGATTCAGTACGTAAATATTCAGTACGTAAATATTCAGTAATTATGACTTGTTTCAATGCTGAAGACAAAACTGCTTAACAATATCATGAGCCAAATCAACGTGGATTTACGACTTTGTACACAGGTAATAAATATCTAGTATTACTTGATACGAATCATATTATAAGTTTCATTCAACCATTTTCTTTTTTTTCACACTTCCTAAAATTAGATGAGTCGCAATTCAAAAATCATAAATTGCTTATATATGGCATTCTTTAGCATTATTTTTATACAGTTTATATTAATCAAAATCCCATTTATGTTGGAGCAAGTGCTACGTTTGATACAATTCACAATACATATTGTGTTTGTATCTAGACAAAAGTATTGGAAATAAATTTATATTAAATTAACATTAAAACTGCAAAATGATCCACCCTATTTTAAAATAATCATCTATTATATATCGTCATAGTAAACAAAAAAAAACTATATTTACAAAT